>JANIJG010017656.1:31242-46933 GCA_024611175.1 Megaceryle torquata | reverse complement strand
AATGAAGCCTACTTTCTTTAGGTAAATGAGGTTTCTTATACTATGGTGTGTCCCTACTGGTCCTTTCTGACCTGTTTGCTCACTTCCTTACAGAAGGAAACCATGCAGAAGGATTTGGGTTTCAAATAATTTTTTTTTTTTTTTAATTTGCAACAATTTGACAGTTGAGGCAAAAGATCCTTAATCAGTGGAGCCCTCACTGTTGACTTTTACTGCTGGTTTAGTAGTGCATAAACATCTCAAATGCAGCAAAGGTTTCTTGAGCCATATGTAACTTCATCATCCAGAGGTATTATTTTTACTTAAGGACTTCTATGTAGATCCTTATATTTATTAAATTATAATGGCTATGTGTATTTACCTTGCATATTTCTTGTGTTTTAGGAATTTTTTGTAAGTAGTTACTATTTTTTTTATCTTCTTTTTTCATAGGCTAGATTTCATCTGAAAATCAAATCAGACTTAAATCAGAGAAAGTAAAATGAGGATATGTGGGTTTTTTTATAAATATCTTGTTCCTGCAAGATGGAAAAAAAAAAAAAAAACACCTTTAAAACCTGCTGTGCTTACTGTTTCAAAATAATATAACCTTTATAGACAAATCCCTGCTTTATGTTTATCACAATAATATTCAATATTTAAATTAGGAAATGTTACCAGAATCATAGAATCATCAGTGTTGAAAAAGGCCTTTAAGATTGAGTCCAACCATTAACCCTACTCTGCCAAGTCCACTGCTAGGCCATATCCCGAAGCACCACATCTATAAGCTTTTTAAACATGTCCAGGGATGGTGACTCAACCATCTCCCTGGGCAGCCTGTTCCAGTGCCTGACAACCCTCTTTGTAAAAGTTTTTTTTTCTAATGTCCAGTTTAAACCTCCCCAGGTGCAGCTTAAGTCTATTCCCTCTTGTTCTGTCACTAGTTACTTGAGAGAGACCAGCACCTACCTCTCTACAGTGTCCTTTCAGGTAGTTGTAGAGAGTGATAAGGTCTCCCCTCAGCCTCCTTTTCTTCAGACTAAATAGCCCTGGTTCCCTCAGCTGCTCCTCATAAGACTTGTTCTCCATACCCCTCACCAGCTTAGCTGCCATTCTCTGGACCCACTCCAGTGCCTCAATGTCCTTCTTGTATTGAGGTGCCAAAACTGAACACAGTACCTGAGGTGCGGCCTCGTACAGAAGGACAGTCATCTCCCTGGTCCTGCTGGCCACGCTATTTCTAATACAAGCCAGGATGCCACTGGCCACCTGGGCATGCTGCTGGCTTATATTCAGTTGCTTGTCAATCAGCTCCCACAGATCCCTTTTTGCTGGTGAGCTTTCCAGCTTCTCTTCCCCAGGGCTGTAGCACTTCATGGGGTTGTTGTAGCCCAAGTGCAGGACCCAGCAGGTGGCTTTGTATAAGCTCATACAAATTCACCTCAGCCCATTAACCCAGTCTGCCCAAGTCCCTCTGTAGAGCCTCCTTACCCTCAAGCAGATCAACACTCCCACCCAACTTGGTGTGTCTGCAAACTTACTGAGGGTGCATTCTATGTTCTCATCAAGATCATTTATAAAGATGTTAAACGGAAGTGGTCCCAATAATGAACCCTGAGGAATGAAACTTCTGACTGGCTATTAGCTGGATTTAACTGTGTTCAGCACTACTCTTTGGACCTGACCATCCATCCAGAAGAGTGTAAACCCATCTAAGCCTTGCACAGACAATCTTTTTTAATGAGAATGATGTGGGAAACAGTGTAAAAGGTTTTACAGAAGTCCACATACACATCCACAGCCTTTCCCTCATCCACTAGGTGGGTCATCAAACCCATTAGTCACAGGATTATTCATGTTTGTTCTGTATTTAGGTAATCTGTGTCTAGCTAACCCAGAAATGTTAAATATAGTTCTGACTTTTACAATAGTCTTTCTTTGCTAAATCACTAAGGATTTTGATTAAATACAGAAGATATTTCAGACACCATCTTGTAAAATATTTTGTATAGGGCTGTCATATTTTTAAGGCAAATGCTAAGGGTGCCTGGGTTAAACACATTTTCATTTACTCTAGATTTTTTTTGTATTTTAAGATGAAATGAAACTGAAGAAAATAGTGGTAATGTTACATGCTGTAATTTAGTGATTTTTCTGGCTCTTAGTTGAATATAATTCAATGTGCATTTCTAGCATGAAAACATCGTATACACAGCAGAATATAATCCACAAGAAGCAAGAATAATGGGAAAAAACCCCAAACCTTTTCTCCTGGTTTGTATTACCTGAAGTATGCTCTCCCATTTTATCCCTCTTTTTATATGGAATTTTTATATATTTTTATGTTAGAATTTAAAATTTATATTTTTTCTTCATTGTAGCCTCTAGAGGTTCTAAATAGATTCATGTCTATTTATAATTTTGTGTGCAACCTATATTTTGAAGCATTCTTTTCTTTTAATTATTTCAGACTAGAGATACTGGTTTAAACTAAAAAAAGCATATGGCATTTTTAAATGATAAAGGTATTTGTTAGGGCAAGATTTACCTTTAGAGATTTTGAAAAAAACACATCTTATACTTTTTTTTTTAAAAAAAAAGGACAGTTCCTCTTATCAGTGTTTGTGTGTGCTTCCCTGCTACAGCTGCGTGTATTTTGAATGTGATCTTTCTTCCTCCACCATGCGACTTATTTCTGCAGAGTCGTGCAGTGAAGTCATAATCCTGTGTTTCACATCCATCTGTTACCATAGAAATGATTGTAATAACCTAAATTTAGCACGATGTCTTTCCTGCAGGATCAAGCAGGAGGATTGAATGGTTTGTATATGAATCTCTATGAAAATTGGAATATGTTAGCAAAATCTAAATGCTGTGATAAATTTACATGACAAAAAAAATTAACTCTTAAGCAAAACATCTGTAAAAAATTTCTACTGCTTTTAGATTACTTAAATCATCATATATGAAATCTGCCCTATACCATGCAAAGTACTTCACCTCAACATCAATTTGGGTGTTTTTTATCCTAACAGGAGCTGGTACAACATACATTGGCAGATACATATGTTAATCTGATGAAAAAAAATTATTTTTGACAATATGTTCAGAATATTTACTGTGGTCTAGATATATTAAAAAGCAAGGGAATGAGCTTAAGAGTTTACTATGAAAGAGACAATTTATTTTCCTATTTAAAAAATGCAAACCAAACTTAAAAAAAGTTATTTTCTTGAAGTGAATTTTCCTTTCTTAGAAGAAACAGAAGAAATTCTTACTGTTTACTGAAAGCAGTGAGTTCTTTATTGCATACCTTAGCTCCTTTCTTTCTATGTTTGTCTTCTGCTTAGTTGTCAGTGCACAATCCTACCATTGTTACATGTGTTTGTGTCAGAGAAAAGATAAAAAGAGAACATATTATAAAATGTCTAGGAAAGCTGCATAACCAGAACTTTGAAATTAGGAAATGTCTATACTCCCTGCATACATTCATCAGAACAAATCCATTTGATGGATTACTGTGTACTGTTAAAACACAAGACTCCCAGACCTTCACATAAAGGATGATTTCTGGTCATCTGATGACCACCTATTCAATATATATTATTTCATCACTGGTTAGCAAGCAGCTATATGCATTATTTACTACTTGTTATTTTTATTCTGAAAACAGAATTGCTAATTTCCTTGTTGTCCTTATGGAGTATTTGAGCTACATACACAATTTCAGTCACTCTGTAGGGTTGAAACATTAATATTATCGTTTCATAGATAGAGAAATGAGTCACAGAGGAATTCAGATCAAAAGTATCTGTTAATTTTGAGTGTGATATTTGAGTTATTTACAAAATCATTTTTAAAGTGCTTAGTATGTAGTATTATGTAACACAAAATATGTTCAAACCATAGTTCTCATTAACATGGTTAAATGGCGAATGCTAAACATTTATGTTAAATAGATCTGAAGATGTCAAATCAGATGCTCAAAGAACAGTCTTCTTTTTCTTTCTTTCTACCCTTCTCCCTCCCTATCCTTGCACATGCTCTGGCTTTTAATGTCCCTCTTCTTTGCCCTGTCTCAGCGAGAACAAAAAATCTGGTTTTAGAGAGAAACCTTTTTTCAGTTTACTTCTATGTTCTGTGTATGTCTTTCAACTTCACAACAAATCAGGCAAGACTTTATATTATCAGGCCTGTAAGATAGGGAATGATCACTTAGTGCTTCACTGTTAAGCTGACTTCTGGCTAACAGTCTTTGTTTATTTAAATACCCAAAATCATAGCTGTTGTTCTGTGGAAATGGATTTTCTGTTTTCTTATTTTCTTTTTTTTTTTTTTTAGCTACTACTAGGTCATAATTCTGACCACATTTTCAAGAGGTGTAATATAGAAAACATCTAAGAGATTTTTTGCTTTATAGATGTATAATTTGTTCTGCAGACAAAGAAGATTGAAGTTGACTTGATAGTTGGTATATTTCACTGAAAACTTGGGAGTTAGAAGACAAATGCCTATGTCTTTTTCTTGATACATGACTGATCTACATGTAGGGAAGAAGAGTAGCAGCATCTTTCCTTTTATTATGTTAAGTCTGCTACTGGATATTCTCCTACTAATGAAAGGTACTCAAGGTAGTTCTAAGACAATTACATTGTCTTTTGGCTCTGTTATTGCTGTAGCTCTTATCTCTTTGAAGCAAGAGGCAAGGTTTGATGCATTGTCTTCTCCTGACAAGTCAGTATATTTTCATTTCCTTATTGGAAACCCTCTTTGTAGTAAAACATAACTCAAGACATTTGTTTTTCAATTTTTTTATTTCTTTGAATTTTTGCTTGTAATTTCTGTGACTGTTCTTTGTGGGTTAAGCAACCCATAAATGTCCATTGTAAATGAGTAAGTGAAGGTGTAAAGCTGCACTAATTTGTATACTACTGCCCCAAGTAAATGTGCTAGACAGTCTTCATATTGCTAAGTTAGGCGATAAGGCAGTATATTTGTAAAGTATTAAAGTATAGAACAAATGAAGTATTGTGTAGTTCATAAACTTGTATGAATGAGCCTTGAAGCTGGAATAATAACTGAACAGACAAATTATCTTGACTTTCTTTTTAAAACTTAATGCAAAAAATAAATTAAGCTTTTCATTAGGTCACAGTGGTTTTGGAAAAACAGGTAGTTAAAGGTACATATCTTTAAAGATTGCAATCTTTATTTCTTTAATGAAATGAAAAAGGTTTTATGCCTTGGGATATTCTTTTCATGAATACATGTGAAGATGTATCAAAAGGTATTTTTTAATGTATGAATGTAGTGGTATTAATGTAATTAGAACAGATACTTGGCTCAAATGTAGAGATTTTTGCCTATCAGCATGTTATGTATTAATATCAACAATAAATGTTTTTTCTAGTATTTTTTTGTCTGCAAAATCATAAGGAACACCTGTGCCGTATTATAAGAGTTGGTAATAATAAACAGCCATGTTCTAATGACTTCATACCAGGTCATGTAATTGATAGTCAGAATTGTATGTTTTCTTACAGAAATCTGACTATTCAATGGCTACAGTTGCAGTAAACAACATTTTTAAAGTTATAAGTTTTATTGTTTGTGCTCTTAAGATTTGCTTTAAAATCAGCTTTACCTGATGTGATGGAGTTTGAGTTTCCTAGCCCACTGTACTTTATTTTGCATCTGAAATTACTTTATGATGTTCAGTAAGAAATAATTTATAAAGATGAACATATAAATATGGCCAACTGTGTGGCTTTTGGATTTGGTTTTGGTTTGTTTGGGTGTGTGGTGTGGTGAGGTTTAATTCTGTTTTGTCTGTGGTTTGGTTTTTTTGGTGGATTTTTTTTTCCGTTTTGTTTTAGTTTTGCTAGACCTGAATGAATGTTATTTCCTCTGAATCTGCATTTGTATACTTTCGCTTTTCAGGTAAGTTATTTCCCTTTCTCTCTCTCTCCCTTGAAAAACCAACTTTTTATTCACATCTAGCCACTCCTAATGCCCTGTCATTACATCAGACAGGTAAGTTGCTTACCCTATAAATAGTTCAGATGGTGTCTTCTCAATGCATGCAACGATTTGTTGTTACCCTTTGGTAGATGTGTGTTCTGTCTTTTCTTGTGAAGTTGAAGAGAACTGCCTTTTTAGTCAAGTTAATTATTGGATTGTAGCTGGTGTGGGACATTATATTCATACTGAGCAATGAAGATTCATGAAGTAGCTTGGTGTGGTTTTTATAGAGTTTTATATTTCAGTTTTATACTCCTCTGTAGCATAAATCCAGGTAAAAGTAAAATACTGAAATGTTAATTCAGTTTGTAGCCAACTGTAATCTAATGTAGCACTTCTTTTATGTTACTGCATTCATATACTGATAAGGATCAGTGCAGCTGTCAATTTGAGAGGTCATGTAGATGCTGATTAATGGCTTGGAATATTATGCTTCAGATGCAGTGTTGTGGTATATTGGCTAGACAGTTGCATCAGAGGAGTCAAGTGGTCTCCAACAGTTACTAGAAATTACTCTCAATTCTTAATGACCAGGATTTCAGCAGATCATAACTTGTAGTGTCCTGCTTCTAGAACTTTATATTATGGTCAAGTACTACGTTTCCTGGGGGGTGGTGGGGTGTTGTGGAATTGTATGCTGGCATCTGAGTAATACAGCTATGTGTAAAATATACAATTCAGAAAACATTCTGGAGTTTTAGTTACCTGATAATATGCATTGAGAAACATGACCGAGTTTGTTGTAGCCCCATTTAGCCTTTCTTTTGTGAGAATTTGTTCCAGGGAAGCTAGAAAATGGACTAATTATAGTGATCATATGGTCCAACCCTTAACTGAAACTGAGATATGTCTGGATAGGTAGTCGGTTTAGGAGCTCAAGCGCATTACTGGATCTCAGGTTTCTCTAGATTTGTTACTTCCATTTGCAGAGTTTAAACAAGATAAATGGATTAAGGCTGAATAATCTGAGGATCTGACTGCTTCTGCTTCCTATGAATTTCCAGAGGCTTCTTACAGTTTCTAACACAGGTTATAAAGAAACACACAATCGAAGTTTTAATGCAAGTAATTACAACATAATTTTGGAGCTCTTTTAAATTGAGGAAGTAGTGAATAAACTTAATCTCATAATTCTACAACTCTAAAAATTAACTCAGAAATTAAGAAATAAGATTGTAGTGTTTAGGTCTTGTGTACAAGAGGAGTTAAATGTATCTTAACTAGGTAGGGAAACCTTAATACTATAGTGAAAAACTCAAAGTAGTTTCAGAAATAAAGTGGATTGAAAGAAACCTTTATAGATCTTTAGTAGAGAGTCAAGCATTCAATTTCTGCTTTATCTGTGGTGACAGGTTTGTATGTGTTACATCTTCAGGCAAAGGACACTCAGCAACAGAGGGGAAGTAAAAGGAGAATATTTGCCTAAATAGGATGCTTTTTTACCTAATGCTTTCTTTTAAACACTTATGACTGATTTTTTTTTAATTGCTTTTGGAGGTCATAAAAGTGAATATTGAATAAATCAAACCCTTACATAAAATTGTTTTCTGAGTACAGTAGTATGTATAAAGCTTTTACTCTTCCTTAATGTTATGACAAGCTCTGTATACCAACTCTGTGAGGATGTTTACATGTAACTTAATATACTACATAATATCCTAGCAACTGGAGATGCCTCCTGTATGTGTTGAAAGCAAGTGTAGCTAGTTATACAGATAGATTTATTTCTTAACATAGCCTGCGTGCTAGATTTTAACTATTAGCAACATGTTTGATTTACAGGTAAATGTCAGTGATGGTAAACATTTTTATCTTTACTTTTTCTTATGTTATACTTTCTAGAATGAGCTAGTATAGGAAAACAACTCATTCGTAGGTGGCCAAAAAACCAGAATTCTACTTTGATTTGTGCAAGTTCTTTAATGTTTCTGTTTTAACATTACTTATCAGAGGAGCCTTTTATACACCGGTTAATAAGACTAAGCACAATCAAAAGTTTTTTTAGAAGTATGAAAATTTTCTCAAAGGTGCCAGCAGTAACTTTTCTCATTTCAGTGTGGACTGTATGTATTTATCTTTTAATGTTTAAAATTATGGTGAATTTATTCTTCTTTATGTATTGAAATGAGAAACCTAAGATCTCTTCGTCATCTTATGTAGGTTGTCCTCCCTCCTTGCCTTGCCATTAATGCAGGAGAAGAGAAAACCAGTATCTGTTACACAGTAATTTGATTTTAGGCTCAGGAAGTCCTGAATTATAATGAACATATAAGGAATTATCTTAAAATTGTTATTTGCATTTATACTGGAATTGGTTCAGGGTTTTTTTGTGAAGCGCTTGTGGTAGTCACCACTGTGTAATTTTATATCATGTTAAAAAAAGCATTCTCAATTTTTCACTCATAGATGAAGAGCTACCCCATTGGCATTTTTTCTCGCCAGATTTCTGCATTTGTGTATCAGTGATAACAGACAATTTAGAATATTTCTAAGATACAGGGCATTTCTGGGAGGCATGTAATGGTTTTGATTACTTAATTTTTAATCCTCATTTCCCACCCCAACTATGTGTGGCAGGTTAGTATAACCCAGTAGTCAACAAAATACTGTTCAACAGAAAGAACTGTTAGTTGAGGAAGCTCTTGACACTTTATTAGGTCTTTCTTTATCATAAGGCCTGTCTTTTTCACAGAAGTGATTTGATGGCTTGTTTTCACTATTCCAAGGCTTCCTTAATTTTGTTTGATTTACCAAAGCCCAGTTTGGGTCTTATTTCTTCACAGTAATCAGAAAAAGGTTTAGTTGGTTTGTTGGTGTTTGGTTTTTTTTTTTTAATCAACTTTCTGTGCAGTTCATGTGTAATGTGTTCTTGTAGTACTGCTCCCTAAAAAATATACATGGTAGCTTAAAAAACACCCAACCAACCAACCAAAACCAACAACAACAACAAAAAAACCCCAAACACCACAAAAATAACAACCAACCACCACCCCCCCCCCAAAAAAAACCTCAAAAAATAAACCCTGTTATCCCATCCATATGTGTACTCTGCTTAACCTATATTTTATTGAAATTATATATTTTTGTGCTAATACATCTTTGATTTTTTTTTTCCCTATTCTATGTGTATGTCTGTGCTCTGTAAAGTTAGGTGCAGTTGTTATCTTGGTACAGTGTTACAGTATTTTTTATAATTTGGTTGACAATGTTAGTTTAAAATAAAAATTATTCTAAAAATAATCTGTAGTAATGGAGTAATAATGTTGCAATATGTCATGACTTTTTTAGAGAAATCTGTCTTTATTTCCTAACAAACTTGTGATGATAGGGTAGTGACCATACATTTGATGGTGAACTAGCTCACTTTCATGTAAGTATAGAAAATGTTAATTAATCAGCTAGGGGTTGTATTTTTGAAGGACTGGATAGATGATTAAAATGTGATAATAAACCCTGGGGAGAATTTAATATGGGGAAGTTGAGGTACTCAGAGGTAGCTAATAACTGCTAGGGTGCCAAAGCTGGAATTCAGCAGAAATATTAAAAAATTTCTTCCTAATATTTTTAATTTATGTTTTTCTTCTATAAAATATTCTGCTCTATCTTCTGAAGCACTATTATCAACATATGCAGACTTTATTATTTGAGTGTATACCCTTATATTTGCCTTTCTGTCATTTTGGCACGTGCGTATACTATATTTTGAGAAAAAAAAGGCAATCAAACAAAACCAAATCAAAACAACAACAAAAACAAACAAAACCCACAAAAAAACCCCCAAACCAACAAACAAACAAACAAAAACATTCTTGAAAGATATGTTAAATGTTAAAACCACAAGGACTTAGACTTTAGGAAATGGAAATATTTTGTTTATCTGGTATAAGAAATGTCCAAAATAATTGTATTTTTAGTAGGCTGTAAGGAACTTGAAGATCTTATCAGCTGTAAAACACATTATAAATTTAATTTTATTTAAAAATGAGCATTATCAGGAGCAGAAAAAAGTGCTTAAAATAAATAGAGGGTATTTATGGTTTCTCTAGAACTGTACTAGATGCTTGTAATTTTCTTTGTCTGTATTTTTTTATATTTTCTCATAACATGATTTACATTGTCTTCTTTTCTTCAAAAGCTATAGTCAATGTTGATAGTGTTAAATTCATCAAGTCATCAAAATTCATCAAAAAAATCACTCTATGAAATTACAGATTTGAATAGCAGAGGAAGAAATATGAAGAGATAATGCTTTCTGTAATCACTACAATTAAAAAAAAAAAAAACCCAAACCAGAAAATCACTAGGATAGAGCTGTTCTGCAATGTGAGAAATGCTTCTATTTCTTTGGCAAAGTCATGGGGGATTTAATTGATAATTCTTCATCTCTGTTGGAATGAATTGTGTAACTTTTTAAAGTAAAGTTCCTATATTTCATGGCCATTTTGAGAGACTTTTTTTCTTCTCTTACACCAGCTAAAGCGGCGTGTGAGAAAGATTCATGTCACTTCAATTTTAGCTTTTAAAATTCTGACTTAGCACAAATAAAGAGAAACAGTATCTTGGCTGAACTAATATTTAGAAGTTGTTCTTTCACTTTGACTCATGATGAATTAAAGACAGTGTATCTTTAGGTTAAATAGTGCATTTTAATTTATAATTGTTTTGCTTATTACTTTTTTCATATTCACCAGTTTGTTGCTTACACTTTTCCTATTTTAATCAATGTAAATTTAATGTACTCCTAAGTGAATATTCCATACTATTTTTTAGACACCCCCCCCAGCCTCTCCCCCAAGATAAATTAAGATGCAAATGAAAAATTGAGAATTACAGGTGTTAAGTTTCTATAGGTAAGCTCAAGTCTATTTCAGTGGCCTTCTCCAGGTAGCATCTTTTATTTATGTGGTTTTTTTGCATGAAACTCCTGCTGCTTCTTAACCTTAATTGTAAAAATAAATATTTACTAGTCCTAATAAAATTAAATTCAGTCAGGTGGAAATAGTGAGTCTGGCAGCTTAGGTATCAAGAATTGCTATTAACTTTACTTGTATGATTTTGTTGCATTTAAATACCTCTTATGAAGTTTGACATATAGCTATTTATAATATCAGAGAATCACAGAGTAATTGAGCTTGGAAAGGACCTCTTAAGGTCAACTTGTCCCACTCCACTGCCCAGGCAGGGCCACATAGAGCTACTTCCCCATGATATTGCGGTCACAGACTGAGAAAGAAACTAGAGGTCTTTGACAGTAGCTGGAACTAGTTTGGGAGGATAATTCATGCAGGTTGTGGTCAGTTTTCTATCAATGCCTAAAAGTAAAGGCTGTGGGCTAAGTTCTGGCAATCAATAATTAGGCTTCATGTTGTGAGGTTCACTATGTTTGTTTTAAAACTCATTTAATGCTCAGGTGAAATGCTGGTGTGATTATTTTTTCCCAAGAAGTTATAATTGTAGAAGACCATTCTTGGATTTATTTGTACTTAAGTTAACACCACTCAAGCTATTAAAAGCTGCCATGACTGTTTTGTAGGGTAGAAAGAACCTTAGCTCTTTTGTTCTGTTAGTTATTACTGTAGTGGGAGAGAAGATTTCACCCAACTTACATCATGGAAGTTGAAAAATCAAACTCAATTACTTTATATACTTAAAAGAATGAAATTGGAAGAGGATCTCATATTTAAATCTTTGGGTTTATGGTTAGTCCTTAATTTTTCCATTATGTTGAGGACCTAGACATTGGAAGTTATGCTCTTTTTCCTTTCAAAGTTGAAAGACTTTCACAAATTTAAGAAGCTCTTATATGCAATGTAACTTTTTAGTCTGCGAAAGTGGGTGTTTGCAGTTGGTAAATGAGGTTGCAAATTAGGTTTGCAGCCTCTAATTAATAATTCTGTTATCTACCTGTTGGCCTTCCTGTGACAGATACTGAAAAAAGGAAGCCTCCTGACATATCTAACTCCATATATTAAAACACCATTACGGTCATCACCAAAATCTTTTTCATAACTAATACAAGAGTGCTAAGGACTCAATGATCCAGTGGACACTGGTATTTTATATTTTTCAGGAGCACAGTGGAGCTGAGCTGATCCTGACAACTTCCTCTACGTTTTCTGGGACCATGAAAGAACTGGCAATCCTACCTTTTAACACTGACTTATTTTTAGCTCATTTCTGTAAACTATTAATCAAGTCCCAAGATCAGAGAATCATTTGTAATAATTTGTAAGAGACTTTTAAGAAAGAGCTAAAATGACTAGAATTTCAGGCACTGGGAAATTTTATTTGCTATTGTACTTGCATCAGTTTCACAAATATTTTTAATGTATGAGTACTAGCAGGGGAGCATAAATACTGAAGATTGAAAAATCAGTTATCTAGGACTTCTCCCTTTTAAAGGAACTGTTAACTTAAGGAAATTAATGTATTCTTCTGTACAAATAATGGCCTGAAATTACAAATAAATACTGAAGTTATTTTATATTTTATGTATACAGTGTTAAGTTTATTTAAATACCACAGATAAGTGCCGTTTTAAATATTTTAGCATTTGTAACTGATTTAGCTCACCTTGTTTTGTAAGGTGTGTGTAATCAAATTTTTGAAGTATTTTATCTGACATTTTCATTAAGATTAGCTTTGATTTTGCACAACTGCATTCATTACCCATTCTTGTTTGACTAATGAGAATCTTTCATGTGCTTTTAGTAGGAGCTAGATTCTTATGCTTATATTATTATTATTTTCCTGCACCGAGTATGGACTGCAACACCTATAAATCCATCACTGCTTTAATGTTGATGTTTAGGGTTTTACCAGGCAATGCTGGTCATTTAATTGCAATTAAGAAAAAAATATTTTATTTGTAAAAAAAAAACCCAAACAAGCAAACAAACAGACTAAACAAACAAAAAAACCCTACAACATAAAAACCAACCAAAAAACCTATATAAACTGATTTATTGTTTTTTGAAGATGATATGACCCTCTTGTGTGAATAAATAGGAGTAAGAACCATAATCTCTCCCCTCACATACCCCTTCAGTCAAAATCTTGACCTAATGAAAGCAGATAGTGGGATGTTGAGAGTGATTTTATGTAAGCAATATAGTATAGAGGATGGATCTTCATAGTATTTTACTGACGGCTTCAAGAAATTAGTTGCAATTCAGAAGAAATCCATTGTATATGAAAACTCACTTAAATGATATCTTGGACCTATTTGTTGGCTTTTTTTTTTTGTTTGGACTATGTGTAGATTCTTTACACTCACCTGTTTAGGCCCCATATTAATTGAATATTTTCTGTATAAGCAACATGGAAAAAATGCTTTCATGAAATCAGAGGGAAATGATTGTGCATTTGCTGGTTTTGTTTGGTTTCACAGAGGACATGAATGTATACTGCTGTGTAGTTTAAAGTGTCTAGAATTTTGCACTTCTGATAATTACTGATAATATACCTGCTCCTCTCACTTAAGCAACTTGCAGATAGTTTCCATTCTGAAAATTAGCTTACAAAACCAGGGTGATCAACAAATCACACAGTAAAAAGTAACAGTTCACTTAAAAGCATGTATCAAAACTATAATATGAACGGTATTGGTTCCATGGAATAAACTGTATCCAATCTAGTCCAGAAAGTCAATTATGGTAGAGCCCTGTTAACTGTATGCATGGTCTGAGATCACTTCAAAAATAAGATTAAAAGTTTTAATCCTCTGGGGTAGATATATGCTTATTTATAAAGTGAATGGGCTATAGGTGCACAGCCATTTGAAGAAGCTTGCTATTAAAAGAGTCCCATTGGAGACTTTCAGAAGCTGTTACACTGCTTAAAATAGGAAAACCATTTCTTTCCATTACAGGCACAAAGTGAAATGCAAAAGTCTTTCTGTCAATATTAATACTGTATTATTAATCTATTGTTCATTACATCCAATAGCTGCTACTCTTTTATTAGATGACTGATGGAAAATGCAGAAATCACAGCATAAAGGGAACAATGAAATCTTATAGCTGAGGTCAAATAGTGACAGTGGAACTGCTACAGTGGGGGAAAAACAGCTATACAAGACCTGTGAAATATCTCTGAGGGAGAAGGAAGGTACAACACTGATGATCTTCTAGAGAAGATCTCTTTGCTCTTCCCTCCCCTCACACTGCTACTCATCTGTCCTGAACAATTCTCTATTTTCTGTGTAGATTCTTTAATGTTTTTTAAGAACTTGCCAAATTCAAGATCAAACACAAGACTGAAGTATTTCAAGTCCCTACTTCACCTTCAGAGTTGCTAAGCAAGACTTTAAGTTCATTGCATCAAATGTGGAAGATTCTAAAATAAATTCAGGAAATTCAAAATTTTAACTTCTGAGCCTAGTACAGCATAATTTTTACATGTCTGTAAGTGTAATTGAGGAAAAGCTTAGGACACCAAAATATTCTGTGTATGATTTCTGAGTAATGGATCCAATTTTTCTTAATTAGACTAGATATTTTTTTTTTTGTCAGATTTTTTCCATATCACAGAATCACAGAATGTCAAGGGCTGGAAGACACCTCAAAAGATCATCCAGTCCAACCCCCCCTGCCAAAGCAGGATCACCTATGGCAGATCACACAGGAAGGCGTCCAGGCAGGTTTTGAATAGATCCAGAGAGGGAGGCTCCACAACCACCCTGGGCAGCCTGTTCCAGTGTGTCACTGAAAAGACTGAATAGATTTATACTGATTTTCTGAGTGTTGACAGAGGTCCAAAAGTGTCCCATCTTTTCTGGATGACTAATCCTGCTTTGATCAGTTAAATTTTTGGTATGTTAGTTATACTTCGCTTTGCCTTGGCCAGTGGTAATTACTGAGAATTTATTTAGAGTTGATAGCAGTATGCTAATGAAGCTCTGTTATTAACAAGTACAGTAAAGCCATATTAAAATGTATTTTAATACTAAAGGCCTAATTAATAAGCACATTATTTCTCATTTTGTGGAAAGTTACCTGATTATTTGAATGTTAACATTTTTATCTAGGTAGATCTCACCTTTCCATCCTTCATGTGTTAGGGAAAATACTTGGTTTAGCTGCTAGAATGATCTCATATTTTGAGCTAAATTACCTCAATGTCTGTGCTAGTGTTTCTAGAAATGAAGTTACCGATTGGAGCAATGTTGTCTTAACAACAGCAATACAACCTGGAAGTGGTAGTCAGATAAATGAAACAGGAATAGATAGGATTTCTGAGACTTAAAGATAGGTAAAATTTTAAAATTATCTAAGATAAACCATCAGACTTCTACTTGGTCCATTTCCTTTGAATTTTCATGTACTAACTGGAATGCCTTTATACTCTACCCAGGGGATGTTACTGTTGTATTGGATCTTACTGCAGTCATCTAATCCTACGTAAAATCAAGACTGGAATTAGCACTTGAGGATATTTATTAAATAGACTACATAACTTTTGATACAGAAGTTAAGTATATCTTATTTAGACAAGTAATATGGAATCATTGTTATAAAATGAACTCTTAGGTTTATAAACACTAAAATTTTGTGACTTCCACTGTTTGCTTTTTCTTTTAAGTGATGACAAGCATTACAGCTCTTGTCTATATGCCTTTTGCTGAACTTCAGGAAGAAAAAACCAAACCAAACTCCCGCCCGACCACACCCACCCCTCCACCCAGCAA
>JANIJG010017656.1:2386-24213 GCA_024611175.1 Megaceryle torquata | reverse complement strand
GTATAATTTTTCCCCTATGTATTCTTTTTATTATATAAGGAATATATTCTTTTAAATTTTCTATGGAAATTGTCTTCCAATAAAAATAGGAACATCAGTCTTGTAAAATAATGGAATGGATATATATCCTTCCAACTCGTAGAAGGAAATTCTGTTTGTGGCTATGTATAGAAGAGAGAAACTCCATGAAAAAAAGTTGAAAATAGTTGCATTACCAAAATAGAATATATAAATTGGTTCTTTTTTTATGGTGTTCTAGCTTGTTCATCAGAGCAACAGATGTAATTTCTCTATAGAGATAATTTTCTTGTTATCTGTTAGATCATATTAGTTGTATTGGGATAAATACACAAGCACCCAGATGTTTTAATTCCTCTCTAACAAATGGAGAAGCTGTAGTATGGTGGTGCTTGTATTTGTTTAAATGCATATTTGGGTCACTGAAAAATTTGCTTTCCTCAGTACCTTTACCTCAGATTTATATCGCTTTTAATATTGAATAAAAAATGTGAGAAAAATGTTGCAACCCCGGACACTTTTTATATTTCCTGAATCTTTTGTCATTAAGTTTCTCCCAAACAACTCTACTAAATGGTATCTGAAACAAGTTTAAATATACATACATAGTACATCAATTTCATGCATTTAGTAAAATATTTGGCTTTGGGTAGTCAGTGTTCCATTTCAATACTATAATCACACTTCTAAATAAATATTTCTATGGAGGAGTTGCACTTTATGATATATATGAAATTTAAATTATATTTCTAGAATTAGGAAGATAATCCTGTAGTGTCACAATATAAAACAGTCAAGGTAACTAGACATCCATCAACTCAAAGTAATTTTAATGAAAGATAAAGCTGCATTAAAAATATTAGGAATATTGTTAACATTTTCTGGAGAGAAAATTAGATATGAGCATTTGTGCATTAAGCTTGAGTATTATATATAATCAATGGATTTACAGACCACCTAATGTAAAGCATGGATCTCATGATCATAGTATTATTTTTTCTATTTTTCTACTGAATGTAGAGAAAGTACTTTCTACCAAGAGAAAAGTTTCCCACAAAGAATAAGGAAAATAAATTTTTTCATCTGATTTACTGAACTTGTAGAATGAGTTAAATATATAATATATGCACTCACACCTAACAAATTATTGTGTATGTGTGTCTCATGTAACAAGAAAAAGTACTTGTTAATTGCAAATTTTGAGAAGGCTTTTGTCTTTACTGTCAAAACCAGAACTGTCCAAAAGCTGCTGTTGGAAATTGAGAAAACCCTAGCCCATAGGGGTTGATCTATTCTTTTAAATGCAGAAATGTCCATGGTTTCATTTTACCAACATGCTTTGCTGCAAATAAGTAAAAGCCATATCATTTTGTCCATTGTCTTGATACCTGGATTATTATGAGTTTTCTGAATATTTTTGTTGTCTCATGACTAGCTCAATTTCTATTGCAATAGAGCAGTACTTTGTAAAGTTTTGAAATTTGAAGAAGCATCTGATAAAGCTGCTGATTTCACATTTGTAAAGATTTACAGAATCAGAAAATATTCACCTATATGTATATGGAAGTTTGTGACTCACTTGTGAAAAAGATGTGCTTTTCTGCTTTTTTAACTCCTGTATTGTTTTTATGGAGAATATTTGGATTCGTTATCCTAAAATACAGCCTGTGCTTTTAATCCTAAATCTAGTTGGAGCAGAACTAGTACTGAGAAGAAAATTCTTAATATTGATGTTCTGTAAGTCTTAGATTGTTCTCCTTAAAGACCTAATTGTTCATGTAGTAACCAATGCTATACAGTGCTTTCCTTCTTTAAACAAAGAATTTAACTTCATAACTAGAAAAATCTCAGTAATTTAGCTTCCTATGAAATTGTATTAGAATTATTTTTAACAACCACTTTATGTTTTTTGTACCTACATATTACAAAAAAAAAAGTCCTAGTAACTAATCAAAGGTTCCAAAGCACATAGTTAAAACCTTTTAAGTATTCCTTAGACTATGTGCAGTGTTTAAATGTTAAGTAAGATTCAAGATTGCTCATACAAATGTACAAATTTTTGTAATTTTTATTTCCCACTTTTTTGAGGAATACTTTGTAGAGCTTCTGCTTTTAGAGGTTCATCTTCCATTGTGGAATCTAATTTTACCAATGACAGCTCTGTTTAAACTTTTGTTTTAATATCTCTTAATTTCCTCTATTGCATTAATCCTCTACGCCACTTTTATAGTGGATGAACAGGTAGTAAGATAAACAAGTCATCTGGTAGTATTCCTATTGTTCAAGAGTGTATTGGAAATTAAAAAGTATCCATTTCTCTTTAGCAAGACTCCTGTAGGTACACTGGTTAAAAACAAAGGTGGCATATTGTTTTCTAGAGAATTTAATACATCATTAGAGTTCTTCCGGTATTCACTAGTTTCCAAAATAAGCTCCAAAGCATATTAGTCTTTTCTTTCATGAAAAGGTTAGGTCTTTTAGACTTGAGAGAACTAGTTTAAATTGGATTTGCTTGTTAGAGAGGAGACAGCATATGAAGTTTTGTAGTCAATACCTAGTCAAAAAAAGCAGATACTTCAGTTTCAGAAATCTGCAGAGCGGTGACATGGCATTCCATTCAATTTTTTACCAGATATCACAGACTGGAAAAGTGAGCTTTGGCTGATACTGCTGGGAAGGAGAGTGCGGCAGGCAGCTGTAATTCCCATCCTGTAAAGGTACTGATACTTCAAGTCTCTGTAGTCCAAATTGGTAAAAAAAATACAAAATGTTGAATTTGGACTTTAGAACTATTTCAAACTTCATTTTCAACCAACCATTCCTAGATGTTCTGTGGATACATTTAAAATTTTTTTGCTTTTTAGATCTAAGTAAGGAGAAGGTACTTTGGAGTTGCTTGCAGGTGAACAAGAGATTTCTGAAGTCAATGACATCAATTTGATTTAAATTAGGCCAAAATTTGATTCCATGTACTTGTAAGTTTTGCTATTCCAAAACCAAGTTAACTTCCCTAATTTATTCTGCCTTAGAAAATTCAGTTCAATTTTGAGTCTTACTTTTTCTTTAAGAGATTTTTCTAGTTTTAGAGTGATTCTTAACAGCATGATGTTGCTGAAATATATTTCATCACATGGCAAGCTGCAGAGAGTTTTTTCCAGTACATTCATTGACCATATCTTGGTAGCATCAGATTTGTTTGCAGTACTGTAAGAAATAGAATTCTGGTTCCTACAGGGAAAAATCATAGCAAAAAAGTAAATTTATTTGTGGAGTAAGATTATTTTTTTTTTGTGTGTGTATGGTATGCTCTTAAGGAATCAAAACCTAGACAGTAACTGAACATTATCATGACTCCATCTACTGTAAAACCCATTCCGTTTTATATATTTTCAGGGAGTATGGAGTGGCACAGGAAGGAAATGGCATATCGCTGGAAAGTTGCTCTAATTCAGCACAGGATTCTTGTGAGAAATTCCTTCTAATATTTCATCATCCTATTCTGTTTTTCACAGTTTACAGTCTAATTTCATTTTTTTATGCCACTTTTGTTCATATCAGTAACCACATTAAAATAAATATATCACATTAAATAGGCTTTCATCAGTGATAGCAGTGCACATCTGATAGCATGAGAATTTAGTACTATATATTTTGTCATACTGTGTTATATGAGGGCTTATGGACTTGGTAATAAAGATGTTTGATGGTTTGTGGTTTGTTTTTTTCCCCCTTTTTTTTTTCTTAATAAGGTTTGTTAGTTTTTAACATTACATTTCACTGGTTAACATGAGATTCAACAAACAAAAAATAAGTCTCAGCTGCTTCCATTCCAATGAATGTTTCTGTCAAAAATATAAGTAGCACTCCAGTAGAGGGGAAAAAAAACCCAAAACACTGCCCCTGCAAAACAAGAAAAGGAGTGAAAAAGGCATTTCAAGTTACTGCAATTATACAGTAGATTTTATTTTTTCAATTCTATTTTTTTTTTCCCCGAGCTTACTATCTTTCTCTGATTTATGATTGTTTATCTGACTTAGTTTGTAGCTGGAGGGAAAGTACTTCCCTTTTGCTGTTCTATAATGTCAGAGAGCCTGAAAGATTTTTATTTCTATAGGTACTGACTTAGGATCAGCAGTGGCTTTAACAGAACATAGATTTTCAAATATAATAGCAGCCATTCTTCAAAACTACTCAGTGTGAAAAATATTAAGATGAGGTTTTCATCATAGATTTAGAAAAAGGTATACGTATCATGAAGATATCAATACATCTTTTTTCTCCTCCCTTCAATCCCCAGAAATATTTTTCTGTTTGTTATTTTGTGTTTGGCAAACTTAAGCATGTATTTTTCCACATTTTTAATGCAGTTTGTACAAAGCAATCCCATAAACGTAATTGGGTACATGGTGTGTACCAATATTGAGTTAATACTATCTTCCTTTTCTTTGAAGCTCATCCATTCCAGCTGTTGTTCCATTAGTTAGTGATTTCCTCTTGTTAAAACTTTGATTCTATTGTTTCTTGCTCCTCTCTTCTTCCTGAACCACGTATGTACACAATTTGTTCACACTCATCTCAGTTACTGAATATGGCTCTGTAGTCATGATCAACTACAAGTAACTGTTAACCATTTGTGACTTTGTCTTCAAATATGTCATATTATTTGGTAGATTGCCTGCAATCATCTCATTTCAATCTGTCTGCCACAGATTTGCTTCCTAAAATTCTTTTATTTACTTGATATAAGTGATCTTACACATGGATTCAGTCAGGACTGTTTTCTGTTTCTTACGATGCCTCGCATATCTAGCTTTCCTGTCCCTGATTCCTAGGACATCTTGTCTTGCCTGTGCTCGTCATCTTATAGATACCCTACTTGGAGCTTGTGTAAATGATTTTAAAGCTGATTTCAGTTCTTTTCACAGTCACTTCCTTCTTACCCATTTTTGGTCACTGCAGATAACATACCCTTTCTTCTCAAGACTGTAACTTATGTGTCAAATTGCATAGCAAATCTATGAAATTTTAGATTGCATGTGTTTAAGCTTTGCTGTTTGTTTGTAAACCTTCAAATGCTTGTTCTTCTTTACAGGTTACCAGAGTCTTATTTAGGTCCTTAACTTTCTTTTCTTCAAACAAACTATTTGCAGAGTCATTTGACTAAGATCTTTCTCTAATCACATCACTTCAATTTAATTGTTTTATAATTCTATATAATGTCAAATGCAAAATGTTGTTGCTGCTCATCAGAGTTTTCTGTATTTCTTTATTCCTAGTGAGAATTTTACCATGTTGGACTCACAGCCTTTACAAATAACCACAATCATCCCAATCTATGTGTTACCCCTTGAATAAGAATGCTTTTCTTATAAACAAAAGAAAATCAACCAAAAAAACCAACAAAACCCAAAATAACCAAAACAGCCCCCCCAACCCCAATCAAATTCCACACCAAAAAAACCCTCTAACACATGCACCACCCCCCCACATTTGAGCTTTTATATTCTTTTCCAAACTTATTTGTAGAATCTGTCTCTATTGTGGTTATAAAAACCAAATATTACATCTGGACAGATGCTGTACTTCATGAATTATGAGTTAATACCACTTTGCCTTTCCTGATGTTAGAGTAAATCACACAAAAATAAAACCAAAATGAGATAAACTATTCATATATTTCAAAGTGTGTGTTCAGTTTTGCTCTAAACACTGATACTTTTATCCTGCTGCTTTAAATATCTTTTTCCATTTCTTTTTTGCTAGCATATAGATCAACATGTTTCCGGTAGTATCTGCTGCCATGAGGTTCAGTTGTGAGGAAAGTGAGAGGGAAGAGGCAAGAATCTTTATATGAATATAAGCAGCTGATTGTAAAATAATAATCAAGCTAGAATAAACTTCAACCTTCAGTTTTACTTGAGTTTAATTTACTGATGCAAAAAGATTGTTTGAATCTGTCCTGTTGCTCTAATTATGTAGAATGTTCAATAATAAGGATTACTTGATGTATGTACTTAAAATTTCATTATATTGTGGTTATGTAACCTGCACAGAAAACACATAATATTTTATCTTTCTTTTCTAAGGTATTTATGATCACGTACAAAAAGTATGTAGCTCTGCTGAAAGCTATTCTTTGTAGACTTCTGTTGAGTTTTGTGCATTAATAACTGCCATGTAATTACATTGGGAAAATGGCTGTTCAGCACATAAAATCAGACACTTCTCTATAACAGATAAAAATTCTCATGTTCAAACATTTCAGTATTATATTCTTAGCATGACTAAATAAAGGTATTTTTTACCTTTATAAGTAAACCACTTCAGGATTAGTACACAAATCTATCTGAATATCAGGTATACACAAATAGTTTCCATTCTAAGTATTCATACATTGCAATTTAGTTTGCAAGGTCATGGTACTTGTAATATATTTCTAGAAATGTACAAACTTTTGAGTTTTCACAGTGTTGAAGTATTTCAATATACAGTAACCTCTTTTTCCTTCTGCTGTGTGGCTTATAATAGTTATTTTATGCAGATTTAATGTCTTCCTTGAGAATACTTTCAAGGACATCTTTGATTAGATTGATCAGACTTAATGAATATGTATATGTATTGGACTAAATTGTAGGTTGCATTTAAAAATAAACTGTCCTGTGTGTATCATATTACAGTAGATTGCAGTGAGAGAATGGGGCCATCTATTCTAAATGTGATATTAAGTAACTTTAGCTTAACTCTATTTAAAAATACGGGAAAAATAAACCCTAAAATTCAGAAATTAAATAGTTAATTCTTAAATTTGAAATTAACCTATGCATTACATAATGAGATACACTTTTTTCCTTTTTTTTTTTCTTTTTTTTCTTTCGATGACAGTTAGAAGTTGAAAGCTCTGTATGGTTAGAATATGAACTTTTAGATGAAACAGGCCTGGACATTAGGGGATGGATGTTTTAAATATGAGTTAAATAAAATATCCCACTTTACTCTGCTCTTTGAGACCCCACCTCAAATGCTGCATCCAGTTCCGGTGTCCCCACCATAACAGGGACATAGATCTGTTGGAGCGCGTTCAGAGGAGGGCCACAAAGATGATCCAGGGGCTGGAGCACCTTTGCTACGAGGACAGGCTGCAGAAGCTGGGATTGTTCAGTCTTGAAAAAAGAAGACTTCATGGGCACCTAATAGCTGCCTTCCAATACTTGAAAGGAACCTACAGGAAAGCTGGGGAGGGACTTTTTACAAGAGCATTGACTGATAGGACAAGGGGAAACGGGTTTAAGTTGAAGGAGAATAGATTTAGATTAGATTTTAGGAAGAAATTCTTCAGCACGAGGGTGGCAACACATTGGAATAAATTGCACAGAGACGTTGTGGCTGCCCCCTTCCTGGAGGTGTTCAAGGCCAAGTTGGACAGAGCCTTGTGTACCCTGACCTAGTTGAGAGGCGTCCCTGCCCATGACAGGGAGGTTGTATTAGATGATCTCTAAGGTCCCTTCCAACCTAGGCCATTCTTTTCTGTTCTTGGTGATGCCCGATGATAGGACAAGGGGTAATGGGTGGAAGCTGAGGCATAGGAAGTTCCATGTAAACATGAGGAGGAATTTTTTCACTGTGAGGGTGACAGACACTGGAACAGGCTGCCCAGGAGGGTTGTGGAGTCTACCTCTCTGGATCTATTCAAAACCCGCCTGGATGTGTTCCTGTGTGATCTGCTATAGGTGATCCTGCTCTGGCAGGGGGGTTGGACTGGATGATCTTTCGAGGTGCCTTCCAGCCCTTGACATTCTGTGATTATGTGAAAATGTGCCTGTCTGTTCTGTCAACTTGTTGCCAGTTAATATACTATTTAGAGGTTTTGCTTAAATTAGGGGAAGTATGGAAACATCTTAAAGGAACAGTCTGATTTTAGACAGTACATTAGTAACTTAAGAACTTTTCTATCTGGTATGGTGCAGTGCTAATCATATGTGTTTAACTGACAATCACTGTAGTTTAACTGAAAGAGCTGCTTTTCTTGTCTAATACCTTTATTCATCCCACTTCAAAATATTTGAAGTACTATGGGAGCACTATACTGACAGATGGTATTGTGAAATGATTACATCGGATTTCCATAGAGGCTCTGTTTTTTTAAAGTTTGCTTTCTACCTGTCATTCCATAAAACCAAGTATGACTTTAAAGATTCATTCCTTTAAAAAAAAAAAATCAAAAAAACACACAAGCTCCCTAGACCAAATGATCACTCATTACAATAATTATGGATTAATTAATTAGGATTGATTGATTAATTAATTATAAAATGTACTACTTTAACAAATTCTGCTCAGAGCAATATTTCCGTGACTTTTAATAGGCTTAATTTGTTGATTTACTGAGCGAGCCTATTCAGGATGAACAGGCTAGAATGGTTTCTCAGCTGTGTTATTAATTCAGGACTGAAAGAAATAAGAGTAAGAAAAATTGTTTATTAAATCACTTAAGATCCAGAACACAAGTACAACATGCTCTGTGGAGATGAAGTTTTTACACAGAGTGAGACTTCACACCAGAGTGTAGTTTAAGTGGACATTAAAACTTGAAATGGAAAATGAAGATGCCTGTTGATCAAGAACAATTCCATAGTTGTGAAATGCTGTAATATATAAAAATGATAATTATTTCATATTGATAAATCCTTCTAGTAGTTTACTGTTTCATGAAATAAAACATTATTGAATTGCTTTTAATTAAGACCTTCTAGTAGTGATTATCATTTGTGAAGATAGCTTCAGTTCTTTTTCAGATCTCCTCAGAATTGATAATGTAAACGAACTGAGAAGATATGTTTCACCCAAATAGTAGCAAACTGAGTTTTTTACAAAAAGCATTCATGAAATAACAGAAATGTTTATAATGTTTGTTTAGTTTTATTTCATCTTCACATCCAAATCTACATCATGAAATATTCAAACAGTTAAAAAATAGTATTGTATTCATTTTCTACGGTCACATTCTAAGGATAATGCTTATTCTATAGTAATTTTAACATCAGTGAACATGTTTGCTTTGATTGTGAACTTTATAATTTTTGGTCTTTTTTATTTTTTGGTCTTGTTTGTTTGTTTTGTTTGGTTTTGTTTGTTTTCTTTTAAATTTTTCTTTATTTATTTTACTGTACCTAAGATAATCAGTGCAGCAGGACCATAAAGAATGAAACAATATGAGCCAAAGAAATGTATGTGTGCATGTGAGAAGGATAAAATTAAGTGGCAAATAAGTATCTGACTAGAGGAAAATGCTTTTGGAGGAGTTGGCAACATCAGCTTTATTGTTTTCAGCAAAGAATTTCAACCTGAAATAAACTGCCTGATGATAAATATACAACAGATGCTGATATAAACCAGACTAATGTTTTTATCATTATGTAATGCTGGACTGATATATTTTTGTAAAGATGATGAAAACTGATAATTAAAGGCTCATGTAACCTATTAGATATAGAAAATATAGAATCATGCTTCTACTAACTTTCTACAAAATATTGTAAATTATCTCAAAGATATATTTAAACTAGAATTCCATCAGGAATTGGTATCTTTTGTAATTTCCATGCATTTTTTAATGAACTTTCTTAACTTTACAATGGAAATGTTGTTTTAGAATGTTCTGGAATAGTTTTGAAATTTTTTTCAATATTTTTTTTTTTCTGTTTGGTAACCTAGTAGCTGTAGGTACAATAGAACATTTAAAACATTCTGTCAGCAATGCTTTTACACAACTTAATTTTGTGCAATTTTTTTCTGTTATGATGCTCAGATTTTCTTTCAAAGTCCGTGTACTTGCTATAAATATTATTTCAAAAATAATTCTAAATATGTATAATTTACTGTTATTTATGAACTGCATATTAGCATATATTTGCTGTAACTGTTTTCCAGATCATTGCTTTTACATTCATATGTTTAGCTTTGTAGTCATTGAACCAGGTATTTAATGCATTTAACAGCTTCTATACACATGGGATTTTCGTTAAATTCAATTATAGCATATCATATTTTGTGTACTTTTATTTGAGTATAGTTTGTCAGACTTAATATTGACTCTTAAAATTTTCCTTGATTTCCTGACAGTTATAGCCTCTTTTTTTCTTTTCTTGATATATTAAACTCATTTGTATTTTAAAATATAATGATATAGGTCAAACTTTCTTCAAATGCTGCATACCTTAATTATAGTAAAAAAAAAAAAATCTTGCTAGAAAATTGAAAAGAAAGAACCTGCCTGTACTATGTAAGTAGAATAGCACTTGGGTTCTCTCTCTTCAGTTACAGAGATATATCTTCATTCCTCAATTCTATCTTCTTGTCTAATGGCTTAGACATAATGTCTATCCTGATCAATTTTGCAATGACCTTGTACTGATTAATGAAATCTGATGTTCTGAATAATTATCCTTTAAATTACACTTCATATGTTGAGTTATGTTTTTAACACAAAGTCTGACAATGTGTAAAATACAAATGGTATTTCAATAATAGCTTGATGAGGCTGGATAATGATTACTGCTTTCCTAAGCCGTGGATGAGGAAAAACCTTCATGTTTAGGAAGAACAATAGCATGTCTTGAACTTGAATGTCTGTGTTGCATATGTTTCAATAAAGTTGAATACATATGCAGATTGTGTTCTGCAGAAATCTGTGATTAAAACCTGCATTCCTATGACTTTTTGCAGATTGCCATTTTCAGAAACACACCCATTACAAGCCCATTTGTGACAAAGTGAAATGTGTACATATGTGAAAAAGTCTATTTAGTAATGAGCACTTAGAAAAGAAACACCACATCCTTTTATTTATTTTTGGACCTTACTCCATGGAACTTCTATTTCTTATATTAAAAGAGAGGATGAATCAGTCCCTTTTCTGTGCCTTCATAATTTTGCAGATATCTGAGATTTAGCTCAAGTATTTTCCGGATTTTGAGGAGTGCAAGCTTATATTAATTCATTAGAAGCCAGCCTATAGTTTTAACTGTCCTTTTGTTTGTTTGTTTTCTGAGTCTTTTTCCAGTTTTAATGCATCCTTTGGAGACACAGGGACCACAGCCAAATACAGTTTAAATATACAAACAAACCTTTTATGTCATCACATGCTGTGTCATACTTTCTTCTTTTCTTAGAATCTCCTCTAACATTTGATTTTTCTTCTTGACTATTACCACTGAGCCAACTTCTAAATAGATATAATCCAAAATACCACTCCTTAGTGAGTAAATAGTGTTCAGTTCAGACTTCATTATTTTTGTGTATGAAGTTAGGGATTGTTTTTTCTCCTTTGTACATCACAGTTCTGTACACAGAATGTCATTTGCCATTCTTTTATACAGTCATTTAGTCCTGACACTGTTCTGTGGATTTTCACTGTGACGATGTTCTTATTGCCTAATAATCCAAATAACAGAAACCTCAGCACTGATTTCTGCTCCCATTTTCCAGATCCCTCACTGCATATTTTATATAATACCATAAGTGATCTCTCTCCATTGTAAGAATGGATAGTTCAGTCTTTCCCTCTTTTCTTTTAATTCATTAATTTTTCTATGCAAGGACATTTCTTCTTACCCTGCAGTTTTGTTGCCTAAGCAGCTTTCGGAAAGGGCATTATTGAAAACCATTTGGAAAGGAGGAAAGGCTCTCTCTGGTTTTCCAATTAGCAAATAACCTTTCACAAACTTCTTCATATAAATTGTTCACAGCATTTTCTTTAATCTACCATTTCATCATTGAACCTTCAAATTTTAATTTAGTACCTTGTTAGAAAATATTTTCTAATAAATATTCAGAACTGTATACTATATTCTTCATATCATTCACATTGTGGTATAACTGTCATTTTCTAATCTGTGACCAATGCATTGCTACTGCATAGTATAAAAAGTCCATAGTCAGAAACAGTTATGTTGTAGTATGTCTTATCTATTGTTACCACAGACAAGTTTAGATAAGGTTCAAATCTTAACAGATTTTTCTCATAATGTCTACATAGTAAAAAGAAATACAATACATATAGGAATGATTCTAGGGAAGACTGCAAAATTACTATCCCATCTTTTGTGGTAATTCTGATGATTATAAAATCTACAAAAACTACTGAAGAGGCAATATAGAAAGCATAGTACTGTATAATATTAAAGTAAACTTAAATTAAAAAGGATACCTTTTCCCTTTCAATACTGAAAGTAGAGACATGCTTCTAGATTAGAAAACTTTGCTTACAAGTTTTATTTTTCCTACTCATTTGTACACAAAGATAAATACTCTTTTTACAATAACTACTATAGCTAGGATAATAACCTTTTGAAATACTGATCACATTTTTTAAATCCAGCAAGAAAATTACTGTTGTTTTACTGTTTTTATGTAAAATGATACCTTTTTCCTATTTTTTTTAAAGTTGTACAACATATTTGTTAAAATATGTCAAAGTTTTTTGGTTTATAGTCCTAATCACTTATATAGCCATTTATGTTACTGTATCTGTAGCTTTTTGAAAATATGCACCTAGACTCTTCCTTCAGTATTTTGGTTTTGATCTTTTTGTAGCATTGTCTAAGGTGGAGTTGCCAAAATCAAGCTAGGTATTTAGACAATAGCATGTATTTTAGAACTTTCTACTTTTTCTAATGTACACCTGCCATGCAGACATTTCAATGTGGAAATACAGGTTAAAGAAGAAATATTTCATTGACACTGACAACCAGGTTTGTTTCAATAAAAGTTACACTTATAATCTGTAGTTACCTTAAAAAGTAGTTCAGATTCCATGCACTGTCTTACACTTGTTCACACTGAGTTTTATCTTTGTCATCTAAATTACCTTTGTATTGATACATATGTTGTTCTTTACAGCACCCCTCTAAAAGAACGGGGAGATGTCAAAACATTGAAAATTATTTGATAATTTGCAACAGTATATTTCCACAGCTAAAAAAGGAAGATTGATAGCCTGAGTTACTAATAATAATCACTTTCACAGATCGCATTTGTATCCAGATACTATGAGAAAAAACTTTGCATTGTAGATGAGGGTGAGGTTATATCAAAATATGACAAGAAAGACTGTTGCAGTATATTAAATTTCCATAAGAAAATGTGGGGATGATGGCACAGCAAAAATTAAATCCATGCAAGGACAAAATTAAAAACAGAGTAAAAAGACTATGGAATAGTTCAGTACAATGAGCATTGATTAAGCAAAAAAATAGAGCGTGCAGAAATACTTCTGTTAATTTCTAAATCTGTGTTCTGTTGCTTCTAATACTTTAAAAATTATAGAATCAGATGTCTACCCAAGAACTATGTCTGTGAAGGAAGTTGTATCACAGCTTCTTTGAAGAAAATTGGCGTAAAATCACAGAGAATACAGAGAAATTCAGAAACTTGTAAATTTAATAAAACCTATATATCCTGTCCAGTCAGTGGAGATAAATACTTGACTATGTGCCTTGTATTTCTTGCTCTGTTATTTCTTGTCATTTCAGACAGGTTCTTCGGTCTTTAAAAAGTTGGTACTTGTTTATTGCCACATTAGGCTGTGTTGGTGAACTAGAATGAAACTCTTGTCCTGAAAGCAAAAACTGAGTGAACTCTGAGTCATGCTTATAATAGCTGTAGCTACAGTGTGTTTTTTAGTGTGTGTGTAAGCATAGAAGAAATAGACCTAAAAAAATAGACTTTTTTAATATGCCAGCATCACTACTTAATCTCAAAGTTACTGCTGTTGCTGATATTTGTAATCTTTCAGCCAAGTATGAGTTTGTGGGTTTGTTTGGATCTTGTTCTTTTTGTGTACATGTAATTTTCAGTGGTATCCACATGCAAAATACTTGAATGCTTTTTCTTATCTGTAAATGCTTGTCTTTTGGGTATTGCTAGTATGCTACAGAGGAAGCAGACCATCTCTTCTTATGGTTTTGCAGAGCATAACTTGGTGGTATCTTTTCTAAGTTGAGGTTCTTGTTCTAAAACTGAATAGTGACTATCCAGAATTAGTGAATAGACCTGCTGTTACTAAGGGTGTTACCATGATGGCAGAAGGCAGCATATTAATGCATTAGAGTAAATGTACTTGAGCGTTTTATGTAGAGATGCCACAGTTGTCATAATTGTATAAATCAGGAAAATTATAACTACTTTCTGGAAGAGGATGAGATATTTCCAACTTTAATTTAGGAAAAAAATGTAGTCTTAATTTGTATTATTTTGTTGTTTTACATAATTATTTGAATTTTACAATAATTTTTTTTGTACTGCTACACAATTTTCATAACAAAATCATTGCATCTTCTAGTTATCTAATCAGATACAACAGAACTGATTTTTGTTTGTGTCAACAAAGAATGTCCATTTCATTTATTATGTACAAAGGAAGTGTTCAGCCTCTGGGAGTAAATAGTAACAAATACCAATGACATTACAGAAATACTGCGATTCTAAGAACATAAAGAGAGGTAATGAAAAGGAACATAATGGTGATAGTTTAAAACCTTTTATTTTTTAAGAAAGTAAAAGGTTTTCAGTGCCTTCGAATTCATTAATAAATAGGATTTTAATTTTTGACTAGCACGGCTTTCAGAAGTCTTAAGCTTCATACCATAAAACTTCCCAAAAGTGGGCACAGAAACCTACAGTCTGAAGAACTAAGATGTGATGGCAGGGATGGGAGAGGGAGTGAATCCATTATGGAGATCTTGTGGATAAGTTATTACAATATTGAATGCTTATTTAAAGATCTGAAGAAAACAAATGAACTTAGTGTATTGACGGTTTTAAAAAATAAGAAATTGCTATTTATCTTCTGGAATAACAGTAGTGATCCCTAGTGAAAGGTCTTGAGGAATGTGTTAAAATAGTCAGTGACACAAAACTGTAAGCTGATTGCTGTGTGTGTTATTTCATAAAGTTATACCTCAAATATGGGAACCTCCAAAGAAAAAGATAGGAACAAAAATAACACCAAGAATTTCAACATCATAGTGAACTGCTGAGATAATCTGCTTTACAATTACAAAAAAGACATAAGGAGGATGGAGAGAAAAAGTTTGTGTCTTTGTGCCTGTGTGTGTCCCCTCAGGCACTGAAGTGTATGTGGTTCTTCTAGCGACCTAGTAGTTTTTTCCTGCCACAGAGCATTCTGTTCCATTGTCAGATGCCCCTGAACAATTTATGGCATGGCTCTGCCATCAGGACATCACAAGGATTTTATCTGGTAGCCAATTTAAATGTGACATCTTGTTTTGGTAGCTGAAAACAACTAACTAGCATACAGGGAAGGCTGGTCCTTGCCAGCTGATCTTGATGACCAAGAACAGTTCACTAGTTGATGCTGTGGCCTTCCTATTTACAAATTCTGTCTAATAGAGATTGTTTTCTCTGTTATTTCTCAAATGGGAGTAGGTCAAGTGTGTGTGTGTATGTGTGTGTGTATATATATATAGTAAAATATGTCCTCATTATGTGGTCTGGCCTATGGGTGGTGTATGAGCTAGAAAAAGCTTTTTGTTTTCTCCTTAAGTTTTCTCCTTAAGCCACATTGGTGGTGGTTGTTTTGTTTACCTTTTTTTTCTTTTTGGGAGGGGGGATCCCACCCATGGTGTTTTGGGTTGTGTTTGTTTTGTGGGGTGTGTGGTGGGTTGGTTTTGTTTGTTTGTTTTGTTTGTGGGTTTCTTTGTTTGTTTTTTTGTTTGGTTTTTTTGTTTGTTTTATTTGGATGAACATGTCAGGTGTGATGCTGAACAAGTTCATGATATATGTAAGGACTTTGTTCCAGATCTCATAAACCTGTGTATGGTTTGATTCTTACTGTCCTAAACAGCTATGCAAGGTGCTGTAGAAGGTGAGGTTAGACAGCTTTAGGGACATTGAAGAGTATTAATTTGAATAAGGCAGTCTTCCTCTTCTTAGGCTGTATTCATGACATAGTGCTTTCTTGGGCATTTTATTGTGCAGTTTGACACTTCATATTTTAATGTTATTTTCTGCAGGTGATATTGTTGACTATTGAGACACATTTTCTCAGTAAACTTTGGAAAAAAAACATATTAGACATGATAAGGTACACTGAGTGTTCTTCCGTATGTTATTTTTTAATTGCCTTTGTGACTGTGACATGTGTATTTCTGAAATATATATGTTCTGAATTAGGAACAATTGTTATTTTTTTCACATGGTGTGTTAGATGGTTTTCAGTATCTTCTGATACTTGTGTTAAAAGCTGAATTCTGGATATGATCTAATAGTGTTATGTCCTTGGAATAATTCTGTCTAGATACATAGAATGTAGATAAAATAGAATTTTCACACACATTTCCATTCCTCTGCTTCCCCACTAGCACAGCAGTAAAAAAGTCTTCTTAACTCTCCTCAATATCTAATGTATCATTCACTTAGAAGTGCAGCTATACATAATGTCATGTTTAACTTCCACATTATTAAGAAAGTCCTTTGATTACAAGACAGTGCACTCTTGTCTCTTCTAATGTTTATTTTCATTTTTGCTTTAGTAAACAAAGGAATGTTTCAAGAGTTCTTTGTTACACCCAGTAGCTCAAGAGGGTGGTCTATGTCATGAAAACTCTCTCTGATACTATCTTAGTTCTGCCTCTTAGTTTTAATGTAGTCCAAGTAATAATATTTATCAAAGCCCATCAGAAACCAAAGGAAAATGTTTGTAAATTGAAATTACACTATCATAAATGTTTTTCTATGTTGGAATTATTCTAGGTTTGTTTATTGTAGTGTGCTTATTTTGCGCACAACACAAGCTCCATTGACAACCTGAACTGTTTTTTCCACCATCTGTATGTCTTTGGAGAGATTCCTTTCCTGTCTGGTACCTTTAGAGTCTAAGGACTGGAGCTTGATTACCAGAGTTCCTGTGAGCATTTGCTTCATAGGAATATGTTGGCTCATTTCTAGGGGAAATTACAGTGTTAACTTGCATAGTTAGTCTCATTTTGGGGTTTTCAATATATGAAAATCTTATTTTATTGTTTATTAAAATGAGCATTATAGATATTCTTAAATTCATACCTGGGATCCTCTGGGTCTTAAATAATAATTTATTTATCTCACTCAATGTTGCATTGGATCCTTTTCAAGCTTCATGCCTCAAGTAACACTTGCTTTTCCAAAGATTGGGGAAACTTATCAAAACACTTTTGCAAAACAAAACAGAACAACCTTACTTCATTAGAGCAACTTTTGTAATTTGACAAAATGAAGTTCATCCTCTTTATAATGGTATTGGTGTTGTGTGGACAGTATCTTTTTACACCTTTCAGAAACTTCAGAATTTCTCAGTACACGTCATACTGTAATGATATCTGTAATCTTAATACTGATTTTCAGGCCTTGTTCTTACTGAAGACATAACAATCTTAATAATTTACTAAGCTTATTTGTCACAGTGGAATCATTATGCTTCATTTTCCCAATGACTTGTCAAATTCCTCAGATTTTCAAGCTGAAGAATCATTAGAGCATGTAATCTGTTTCAACACAGGCTTTCCAATACTAAAAATAATATAGTTGTAATTTAAAGATAGACGATATATATATATATCACTACTAACAGGAATTTAATTAGGGCATTCAATAATTTCTGTCTAGGTAACTTGGATTTTCTGCTTAAAAAAAAAAAAAAAAAAAAAAAAAAAAGGAGGATAGGTTTGTTTTGATTTTGGTATCATTATGACTTCTAAAGTGTAAACCACTAGCTTGTGGCCAGGAAAAAAGATGTTTGCCAGGGCTGAGGGGAAGAAATGAGAAGAAAAAAAAAAAAAGCTGTCATAACATTCTTCAATTCTATAAAACATATTAAGTGATACTTTGCTCAAAATTTAACTGTTTTTTTCATTTGTACCTAACCCTTGTTTTATTTTGAATGCCATGATTCTCCACATATGAAACTTTCACAAGATGCAATATATGTGTATCTTGGCTAGTTTTATATAGCCTTGTCTTCTTTTTGTCTGTAGAAAGTCCTCTCCTGATAAACCCAAATAATTGTAACATTCCCTCTTACACATTTTTGAGAGGTAGACGGTGGGGGATTGTTCTTGTTCGTGAGTTTTAGAATCTTTCCTAAATTAATCTTTATCTTCAGAGTCAGACTGTTCTATTCTAAACCTATGACAGGTGTCATAGGTAAATGAGAAGAGCCATACCAACCCATGAGTCTCTGTGATGTTGCAGATGCTTTCTGTAAAGTAAAGCATTATTATATATATTACATTCTCTCCTCTAAATGCTTTTACCTGACAGTATTCACTTATAAGTGTGGAAAGCTGTATAAAACTTGATGCCATTTCTAGTGTGCTGTGTAATAAGAATGCTGAATGATAGATACTATAAAAGGGAGTTAAATTATATGGAATTGGGAATTATGATGTTTTGTGGTTGTTTTAGACTGAAACATAAATGTTCATCTGGACTCCTTTTTTCTTTTAATCTTCAGTGGCTTGTCAACACACATCACATTCTTGGTTCCAACAAGAAATGGATGGTTTACACATCATACTGTTTTTGTTCCTGATCAAGGCAGTGAAATATGTTTAAGTCAGGAGAAAAAAAAAATCTGACAGAATGCAAAGAAAGCTTTTAGACTAATTTATTTATATGTGTAATATTATGCTGGATTAAATTCAGGAAAAGCTCAAGCTCTAGGAGCTTATTTTTGCCTAATTTTCTTTTGCCTAATTTTTTATTGTTTACATATTTATCTGTTAATGCTTTGCAGATGTGGTTTCCTTTAAAAAAAAAAAATTATAATTTGTCAGGAAAATACTCTAATACAGGATCTATTTTCTACTTCAGTTCTGCAAGGATGTGAGCAGCTAAAATACAGTAGCGCCAAGTTGTGAATAAGTATCTTGGCTACTTTCCAGTAGCTTGTGACCAGCATGTCTGTGTTTCATAACTGTTATTCCAGTAGCTCTCATGGCTAAAAGTTCCAAATGTCTACCTGCTTGTTCAAATTTCTGTATGCTTTCTTCTGTCCAGCTGAGTAGGTTTATTTGTTCTGTACTTGGCTAACCAGTTTGGCTAATCCAATTATTTCTAAAGAAAAGTCAGGTCTTTGACTGGTTTTTTTTTTTTTCTTTACCAAATCTTGAGGACATGAGGCATGCAGGTGTTTGATATCTGTCTTGTAAATCTGCTTTCTTGTCATCATTAGTAACACAGTTATGAAGATGTGCCTGAAGTTTAGAAAGGTTTTTTTTTTTTTTTTCCACTTCTAAGTTACGTGTAGTAACTTACTCTTTGTCTATGTAACATATGTAGGAATCCTTGGATTCTACAACAGGATGCTTAAGCATGCTGTAACTGTTTTTACTGAGAAAGGGGTGCTAGCCGATTTGCATTCAAGTTGAATATTAAGGAATTCCTTAAATTTGTGTTCAAATGGTTTTTTTATTGACTATTTGTATTCCTTGTCCTATTACAAAATAATGTTGCACATGAAAACTTGTAATTATTGTCAAACTAATATTAATATTTTAATAATTTCATATTTAATATTAATATTAAATTAATACTCTCTACAACTGACTATTTGCCACTCTGAGATACTGCCTTAACTTACTTCCTATACTTATCTTCTCCATTTATATTTAAAATATTAAAGCACTAAACTGCTTAAGTATCTTTTGGTTGTAATTTCCCATGGTTAGTTATATGGGAGGAAATCTAGGAAAGTATCAAGTAAATAAAGAAAACTGCCACTGTCAGCTGTTTTTTGTGGTGGTTGGTTTGTGGTTTTTTTTTTTTAAGTTTTTATTACTAAGTGGTAGCTCTATCCCAAGCCCTAGTGAAACCAGGGTTCTTAATATTTTTGTTCGTCGGCAGCTAGTAGAAGAATATCCCAGTGGGGTTGTAGAGCTGCTGTTTATGGAAAACTACTACTGTCATTTAAAGATATTTTACTTTGAAATGTCATCTTCTAATTAAGCACAGACCTTCAATTGTAGTGAGGACTGAAGTCTTATGCAGGCCTTTTAACTTGAAGAATATGTGCTGCGCATTTATGGTTGATTAATTATTTTTTTTTTCCTTTCAGTAGGAAAGACAACAGTTCTCTGTGGTTTTTAATAACATGTTTATGAATGAGAACCTATTATGAGATGATGATGTTTTCCTATAAACAAAATTCAGTGCAAAACCAAAATAAATTGTGTAGTGAAAACCACTAAAAGTTACTTTAGGGACGCTAGTTAGAACCATAATATTAAGAGTTTGTCCATATTGCTGTATGATTACAGTATTGATTTGGTTGTTTAATGGGTATATGTCAGCATGGTTGGAGATAACCAACAAATGTTAATTTTATGTATTTTGTTCAGTTCCTTAACACTGTATTTTGTACCTTGTAACAGAGCAGTGTAGGTTTTTGAAATTTGAAGTAGACTGACTAACATTCTCATCTCTGCTCTTGTGTCTTCCTAGTGTATTAGTGCTTATTTGGGGGGAAAATCTCATCCAAGAGAATACTTAGAGCAATTTTCACTAAAATATCTGTATATTTGACAATGATTTACTTTCAGATAACACAGTTGACATTAAGTTTTTAGAAAGAGAATTAAACTAAATAATGAAAAAACTACCTTAAAACCATAAAAAAAAGAGAAATTCCTTCAGTAGAATTTTTTTCTCCTGTTGACTTTTTCTGAGTAATCTTGTTAAAAAGACATAACAATCTGTTCTTTTAGTGTAAACTTAAATGTATTTTTTTCTGTGTTGAAGATCAGCTGAGAATTAGTTTGACAGATAAAAGTAACGCGGACTTATGTTTTCCATTGTAACTACTGTCTGACAAAAGATTATTTATTTTTCTCCAGTTTTGATTATGTATTTAAAATTAATTCTGTATGCCCACAGCTTTTAGAACTTCAACCAGAATTTATTGTTTTAATTTATGAAAAGCAAGCTAGAGAGGCTTTTATATGTAGTCATTTAATATATTGTTTCATATTTAATGAAACAATATTAAATGGGTTTAGATCTATGTTTGTAGCTTTCTTGAAAGATCAAAGCACTTGGCATAAGCCAAAATCTGTTATACTTTGTTTCTGTTTATGGTATAAATTGAAATTCTCTAGAGTGTGGTTTGACCTAAGCCTGATTTATTGCTTTACTTGGCCCCACATCAGGATGGTTGTGGTTTTCCATTCCTGTTTCCAGTAGAGTCTTCATATGTTTTGATTTCAAATCCTTTCATAGAAGCTGCTCTTTCTCTTGGAAGTAAAAAATTTCTCTGGTAGGTCTTTGTTATAAGATAGAAATAGGATTTTTTTTATTATTATTTTTCATTCAAATTAAACTGAGATTTATCTGTGCATGCAAAATGATGCATTTGTGTATTATAATTTAGAAAGTAAGTTTAGATGTTACAGTAGCTTTTTTTAGTGAAGACATTTTCCAGATCACATCGGTACAGGAAGAATCTGTAATTAGAACCATGGTCAGAGTTTCCTACAGATAAATCTTTCCTTTATTAATGACAAAGTATAGGATGAAAGGAAGACTGCACTACTTGTTTGTTCCTTTATTTAAATTTCAACCTGCCTATTAATGAAGAAGTTTCGTTTATGCTCAGTTTTAACCTGCGTCATCATTAGCTGATTTCAGTTTTTCACCTGATCTCATCAATACCATATTTAAATAGTGATTGCAAATGATTTGTTTTTTTTTCTTCCTTCTAAAACCAGCAGACCTTGTAGTAAGAAAAAGCTCTTTATTTACTCGGGGGGGGGGGGGGGGCG
>JANIJG010017655.1:296004-309953 GCA_024611175.1 Megaceryle torquata | reverse complement strand
ATCTATTACCCAGTTTAATATCCCTGTATTATCAATATCTCCAAATAAGTATCTATATATTAACTAACAAACTGGGGCAGGAATGTAAGGAGAAAAAATTTGTTACTAATTAGCACTTCAAAATAAATTTACTTTAAGATCTTCTAGAAAACAAAATAATAATTATGTGGTATTCTGGGTTGGGTTTGGGTTAATTATCACCAGCAGCTGCTGGCCCAAGCAGCTGGGAGGGGCCACAGCTGAGATAAACAACCGAACCAGCCAGTGGGATAGCCAATGCTGTACTGAGTCACACCCCTACATAAGGGGAGGGCTGGCCCAGGGCAGTGGCACCTGTTTTCACCTTGCTTCAGTGGGTAGCTTTGGGGTGACCAAGTCAGGGAAAGTGGGTGTCTCGGACCCAGGTAGGGCATTTCTGGCTTCTGTTGCTTGTCTTTGTCTATTGTTTTATTAGTACTGTTGTTTTCTCTTTTTTTGATGTTGTTTTATTAAATTGTCCTTATCTCAACCTCTGGGATTTAACTGTTGTTCTCCTTACATCCCAAGGGAGGGGGTGGGGGAAACAATGGGTGAGTGTCTGCATGGTGTTTAGCTGCCAGAAGAGGCTAAACCATGATGTGGTTATCTGCTTTATACCAGAAACTGAACATTGTTGAAAAGAGAGAACCCAACTTGTTTACTATCTCTAGGTTCTTGTAGAGTTGCCAATATACATACAGTATGGAAACTGAGTAATGGCTATTTAGAACTGAGACTTTTACCTGCAAGCACTTGACTGAAAACAGTTCCTAGAAGAAGTTTGTCTTTGGTTGTCCATGGTGTACAGGAGAGAGGAGATGTTTTTTATTTATTTTTTTTAATGGAAACTCCCATCTCTGCTATTAATGTGTGAGAGAAGGATTCTAGCTGGAGAGCTCCTCAGAAGAGCAGAAGTGCATGGTGGTGATTAAAATGAATTTTTTTATGTATAAAGTAGGATATTCAGAGTGGCAGAAACTGTCTTGATATGCTCAGGGAACACACCTTAGGAAGACTTCATGTCACCTGCTAATTCACCTTATTAATACAATGGCAAATGCAATTAGTACTTTTAAGTTCTGCTCTTCTTAAATATTTGGTGAGTGTGGAAAAGCAACTAATTTTTTTTTCTTAATTTGCATTGGATGCTATATTATTTTCTGTAGATAGAAAAGAACAAAGTACATGTGACCATAGGGTCAATGATGTTCCTTCATGCACTTCTGATAGATAGTCACAGTTCAACAAGACAAAGACAAGTGTCTTTGCAGGCTGTACTGAAATGAGAACTGTCAGTCATGGCTGGATTACTGAAATAGTGGTTGCCTGTTTCATTTAATGACACATTTCAATGTATTCATTTTCTTTACCCTTAAATGAAGGAAACCAGGTCTCATTCTTCTTTCTCCTGTCCCCCTGTTGTGGGTTAACATATGGGAGAAGCCAAGTACCCCGCAGGTGTGCAGTCCCTCCTTCCCGCACCCTTAGCGGGAACGAGGAAAGGAAGAGTAAGAGCAAGAAAACCTGGGGGTTGGGTTTAAAATAAATAAATAAAAATAATAAGTGAAGTAGAAGAGAGAAAGAAAACAAAGCATAGGCTGCAAAGGCAATCACTTGCCACCTCCCGGGGTAGACCAGTGCCCAGTCAGTTCCCAAGCAAAAGATGCCTAACCTTTCCTAAAGCCCTTCATTTCCCTTTTATTGTTGAGTGTGACATTATATGACATGGTATATCTCTGGTTAGTTTGGGTCATCTGCCTGTTTATGTGCCTTTATCACCTGTTGCAGAGCCTGGGAGCAGACTGAAAGGGAGAGGACCTTAGTGCTGTGTAAACACTGTTCAGCAATAGCTGATGTAAATCTAAACCAGCATCATAGAAGCTGCTATGAAGAAAGTTAACTCTATTTCAGCTAGGCTCAGTACACCCCCACAACACACTCATTTCCCTCTATCAAATAGATTAAATCAGCAGTTCTTTCCTTCTAAAACTGGTGGTATAGGAGACAGAAATATTGGAGGAGGAGATGATTGCTAAAATACCGTAGCTAGCAGTAAAGAACCTATTCCTTGTTTCCTCTCTTCCTTTAAATAAGAGAGAAATTAGTTCAAATTTTACAGACAATTCTTTTTGTGAGTTATAGGGGATTAATTCTGTGAGAGAGAATGCATTTGACAAGGATAATCTCTGACAAGCAAATATGAGAAGGATAATATTTACTAGATTCCAGCATCTGTGTACTTTGTTGAGGAAGGTCTTGGTCATTTTCAGTCTGCCACTCAGAAAAATACTTATTCTGCAGCCTCTAACTTGAATATGACAGATAGATAAAGTGCTGATCACAGAGAGAAATAGAAAAGACATAAAAGAGAATACAAAATACTGGAGAAGGGGGAGAAGAGGAGGGTCATAGCAGAGGTCTTTCTTTGTAGCATGGAAATATAATATGCAAAGAATCACTTTTATCATTAAATTATCCCTGCATAAATTCCTGATATGTTGATGTGATGAAAGGTGCTAAACACAGAACCAGGAAACATTCATTATATATTGATTTCCAAGCAAATAGATTATACAGTATTGTAGATTATTTACAAATAGAAGTATGGGATGATTACATTATGACTTTGGTGTCCTAAAAGCTTCCTTTTTGTTAGTGTCATCATAAGCTTTATTATTTTGAGCTTTGACTCCTCGAAGGTAAGGAATGTATTTAATCAAACAGAAAGAGAACTGACCACCATTTGCTCCTTTTCCTTTCATAGCTCCTTCCTTTGTTCACTGTTAAATATCTCTCAAATGTCTGAGTTTCAGAATAACTCTTTCCAAAGAAATACTGAGCTAGTATTTTTGAATTCTTGAAAGGGCTGTCAGAATCCAGAGGCAGGTTTTTTTAGTTTGGTTTTCAGACACACTTCAGTGTATAGTTATCCCTTATAGGAATCTTTCAGAAAAATTTGACTAAGTCATTGGATGATGTCAGATGAAGGTTAACTTTAAATCCATGGCTGAATTTGTCAAAGTTTGGTCTTGAAAAACTGCAGCGAATGGTATTAAATCCAGTTGGCAGCCTGTTAAAAGGGCTGTTCCCTCAGGGCTCATTACTGGGGCTAGTTCTGTTCAGTATCTTTATCAATGATCTGGAAGAGGGGATTGAGTGCACCTTCAGCAAGTTTGCAGATGACACCAGATTGGGTGGGTGTGCTAATCTACTTGCAGATAGAAAGGGTCAGTGGGCTGATGTTCAACAAGGCCAAGTGCTGGGTCCAACAGTGGGAATGAGCTACTTTGATGGTTATGTCGACAAGCCACTGTTGAGAGGAGGTGGGAGCTTCAGCTGTTGGGGTCTTGCAAGGGTGTGTAGCTTTGAAGCTGTCTTTTCCAGGGCTGGGCTGCAATGGGCTCTCCTGCCTTGGATCCTCTTGAGCCTGCCTGGTGTGGTGGCAGGAAATGGGACAGGTTTCCTGAAACCTTTCTTGTTTTAGACCTTTTCTAAATATGCCTTCTCTAGTAGGTTCCGTTACTCCAGGTAAACTTTGACCAGTATTGCTTAGTAATCAGATCCTTGCCAGAGAAGCTGAGGTCACAGGAAATATAATATCCGTTGCCCAGCCTGGCCATTTGGTGCAGAAGTTACTTCCTTCTGCTTATGCTACTCAGAAATGAAGTGAGGTGGACTAGCAAATAATCTAGGAGCACTAAGGGTACAGGAAGGAGAAACAAAATGAGAAACAACACCTGAAAAACTTTATTTGTTGCTCTCTAGGAATGACAGAACATATTAAAAGCTTGAGAAATCAAATATCTTGCATTTACTGTAAGGCTGTTTGCAGTTGCTTCTTTATATAAACTTATCCCTCCTTGATAAATATAACACTCCTTTGTTCAGATAGTATTTACTATGCCTTTTATTCCACATGGCTAGCCAAACAAGGTTTCTGTAGTATCACAACACTTATTAATACCATTAAGGGCAAAAAATACATTTTCCTTTCATTCCTCAATTGTTTAAACTGTTCCTTCAAATGCATTTTCTTCCTCAGTCTACTCCACTGTTATAAATAATATACATCTTTTCCTTTCTAGAAAGCTTTTCTTCCTTTAAAGAGAACAATAAAATAAAATAATTTAAATCTTGCAAACACCATAGAACTGATTCCACGCCTATATTGTTGTAAGTCAAGCCAAATAGCATCAGCCTATTCTAAATTCCAATAAAACCTTAATCTACATAGAAGTATTTCTCTTGTGTGTATTGCAAGTACATAAACACTTTCATTTCTTAGGTTTATGCATACAATTTTCTCTTGTAATAAATCAATCACATTTTTCTTCCCTAATTCAAGTTATTTCAAATATGTTTCATTTTTCTTTGTCACTGTAATTTCAGGTTCTTAAAAGTGAATTCCCTTGGACTACTTATTTTCTACACTTTTAACTTTTTAATAAAATAAACATGCAGCAAGGTGTCTAACTCAGCCAGTAAGTGATGCAGATAATTGCATTGTCCTTTGAGTGTGGTGTAGCTTTATTAATTCTTAACCAGTAAAATTATTTTCAAGTATTCTCCTTCATATCTTGATATTAAAATGCAGCTACACCTTTTTTGGTATCCTTTATAGATGTTTTTATAAACTGAAAAAGGTCTGTGGCTTTTCCAGGAGGTTGAGATGAACAAAATTCTGAAATTGGATAGGATAGAGGGAATTAAAAACATAAAAGTATCCAGCTTAGTGCATTGTACAAGGTGTCAATTATGCAACAGAGCTCATAATTACGATTTGTAGCAAAGCTTTATAGGTAATATTTTCCTGTTAATTATTTTTTAAGATACTCATAGTTTAAAAATGTCACATCTTCACCCCCCCCCCCTTTTTTTTTTTCAGGCCTTCATAGCAGCATGTCATAAACACAAGTCAGGTAGGTCCCCAGAGTGGAGAGAGATGCCTCTTTGTAAAAAAGAAAACATGTTACCAGACAAATGTATGGTAAAGATGAGTTCTCTTTGCAGGTGACTTGAGGCAAGCTAAACTACTACTCAAATTGGTACTATTTTGTGCTAGTCACTGATAGCTTTCTGTTTTTTAGATACTATGATCAGCAGATGTTTATCTGGTTTATAGACCATTTAGAAAACAAGGTACTAGGTAACTTCCTTTGATGAATGAAATGGCATACCTATTCAAGTTATGTTCAGAGATTTAAAAAAAAACTATTTGCAACTCATTCTACCCTTATCTGTTATCACATTTATGCCACTTGCTATTTTCAAGCAGAGGCTTTTCCTGAATGTATGATCTTGAAGTTCAGCAGCAACAGCTCTTTTCTCCTTCTAAATCTGCAGAACTATATTACTGCATTATGAATACTTTAATAGTGTAAGGAAATTAGAAGGGAAAATTAGATTTCTTTCTCTTTTTTTGGTCTTGTTGTAGTGAAATAATTCTCTTAAAACATGAATGTAAGTTGGAGTTACTTACAGGTAGAAATGTAACCATATGCTGTCAGCTGCTGAATCAACTGATGTTTTTAGTTGGAGGTATAATGAGAATCCCTGTATCAGAGTTCACTAGTGAATAGTTCTGATGTAAAAAGTCTAAAATAGTATTAGGAGGGAACAAACTTCATCTTTCCCTGCCTACACTTCAGATTTTATTAGAAAATCTGTCAGGTGGTTTTATCCACCACTCATTTTTGTAGATAATGGAAAATCGTTTTAACTCTAAAGCTGTGGTATTGCTTTAATAGTTACTGGCTTAATGAACATTTCCGGATGAGAGCTTTGAGAGTGAAAGGTTGTGTGGTCTTGTGGTGGGAATGAATCTGTCAATGAGATGTGGAAGAAAGCAGGTTGACGGTAATATTGTTATCTTAACCTAAAATGACTGCAGAAAAAAATTTCTTTAAAATGGCTCTAAATAATTATGCAGCCACCTGTAAATTTCCTGTAGCTTTGGACTGCTTTGCTGTGTGTTTCATGGTCCTTTTCCAGTCTCACACTTTCAGGTACTTCTGAGGATGACTAAAAGAAGTTGTACCCTATAGCGTTACCTTGCTTTACAGACAGAGTAGGTGACACCTTATTTCACTAATATGTTTCTTTCCCAGTCCATATTTCACCTGTGTGGGTTGGGTTAGCTGCCATGACAGAGCATATATTGGGGTATCTTTAATACCCTTTAAAATCTTTGAACTGAGCTAATTTTCAGTGATGTGTGAACATTTCTTCCTCATCCCAAACATGCTCTTTTTTACCCTATGCCTAAATTTTATTTATTCCTTTATGGAAATGTACCCAGTATCATCACAAGAGTTTGACTGAGAAAATGAAATGGAGAATTCCATTTAATATTCTTGCCAAGTTTATTTCTTAGATTGAATCTCTAATCTGTGTGGTGAGCTCTGTGATTTCCCAGAAAGTCTGTGAGTTGTCTGTCCTTGGATATTTTCAGACTGACTAGAGAAGGCTGTGAGTAGCCTGATCTATATATATATATAAGTTAGCACTGCTTTGGGTAGATGACTAGGTGGTTAGATTAGACGAGCTTCAGTTGTCTTTTACAACCTAAATTATGTTTTTATTACAGATAGATGAATATTCTTTAGATTACAAAAGGGGAAATGTATATACAAACAAAAACAATGGAAGTCAATCCATGAAGTAAGGTCTTAGTGTAGTGTTTTCTGCTAGCACTGAAGCACGTACCTACCAACTAGAAGCATGTATAGGTTTTAAATGTCTATACTTCATTAATATAGACAAACATTTCAACAGTTTTGATTTAAAAAGAATCCTGAAATTGCTGCCAATTAGCAGATTTCTGGAACTTGAGATGTTGGATCATCTGTGAAGTTGTGTGAGGTAGAGAGTAGAAGTTTTGAGGAACGTGGAAGTTACATCTTTGTCAGTGGTTAGGAAGTCAGCCTTCCTGTGGGACTGTAACTTATTCACCACAGTGAATAAGGAGCATGGTAACCATTGAAAAACCAGTCACATTCCTTTGATACTGTATTTAAAGCACAAAGCAGAGTTTAGAGTCTTTTGTGATATTACTTGGTAAAAGTACAAATGTTACCAGTTTAAGATGCTGGGGAATGGTTTTGCAAGTTTGGCTAGATAAGGAGAACAAGCACCTTGCAATTTTCTGAACATCAGCACAACATACAGAGAATTGAGAATGTCAGTTGGGATACAACCTGAAGCCAAAACTGCCATTGCAAGCACTGAAACATGCTATCAGGGCATTAGGGAAGTAGTAGCTTTCTGATGACCACATGTTTGGATCTGGCATAGTAGAGGCTGCTGCAGATCACAGCCACAGCTTCAGCTGTTGGCTGCATTTTTACAAGTCTGATGTGTTTCCATTTGATATACTTAGTAGTGCTAACTTACTGTTAAGTCTAAAAGGCTATCAACTGATTCCCAAGTCCAAAGCCCATTATCATCAGTGTTTGTAGGAATTAACTAGGCTATTGAAATTTGTGAATTACCTCATAAATATCCTGCAAAATTTCTAATAATTTCAAGGTATCTCTGCGTTATTGAGAAAACAGTTAGGTGAAGATGTGTTATGGTTATCTTAACATAACACCACATCAGAACCACTCATAAGCTAGTGACTGATTATATTGTCCCCAGGTGGAGAGTACAATGTGGTTACAATGAGACAGGGCTCAGAATATCACTTCTACTGTTGCTTTCAAGTTGAGGCCTCTTGTCAAATCAAAACATATTGTGCTGTAACTTTATTTAGCTTATAAGCAGTGCTGTTTGTTCAGGAACTTTAGAAAGGGACCATAAATTAGTAAGACTTTGACATGGTTTAACCCCAGCCAGCAGCTCAGCCCCACACAGCCTCTTGCTCACTCCCTGCCAGTGTGATGGAGGAGCGAATTGGAAGAGTAGAAGTGAGAACTTGTGGGTTGAGATAAAAACAGTTTAATAGGTAAAGCTGTGTATGAAAGCAAAGCAAAATAAGGGATTCGTTCACAACTTCCTATTGACAGGCAGGTTTTCAGCCATCTCCAGGACAGCCAGGCTCCATCACATGTAACGGTGACTTGGGAAGACAAATGGCATCACTCTGAACATCCCCCTTCCTCCTTCCCCCAGCTTTCTGTGCTGAGCTCAACATCATCTGGGATTCCTTTGGTCAGTTGGGGTCAGCTGTCTACTTGTGTCCCCTCCCAGCTTGTGCACCCACAGTCTACTTACTCGTGGAGTAGTGTGAGAAGTAGAAAAGGCCTTGACTCTGTGTAAGTGTTGCTCAGCAATAGTGAAAATATCTCTGTATTACCAACATTGTTAATCCTAAAGCCAAAACATAGCCCCATTGCAGCTACTATGAAGAAAATTAATATGTTCCCATCACGGATTTTAAGAAATGTACTCATGCCACTGAGTCAGGACTCCTTTGTCTCATGCTAATAAAACCCAACAGTATAATTTAGTTATCTATCGCAAGAAAATCAGAGACATTGAAAATGAAGTTTTATTCAGAGCAGTCACACAGTTCTAAGATAAAGACAATTGAATGAGAATGTAAGATCTTCATCCGAGGGAAACAGAACACATAGAAAACATTGGCTTAGTCATTCACCTAATATTCCCCAGTTGGACTTTTAAGAATTGAGGAAAAACTCTACAAGCACTTTTAAATCTTGACGTACTTGCAATTCAGTTCAGTACTGACTCCTATTAACATTGTAGCTACTGACATGAGAGAAGCATGTGTGATAGCAACCAATACAGGTGACAGTGATCGAATCAGACTATTGAGGTAGGTGAGAGTAAAAATTAATAGAAATTCTCTCAAGAATTTGTCAGAATCTTTCTGGGGTGGAATGTGTTTTACATCATAAATTAACTAAACTTGATGTGTTTTGGAAACCGAGTGAGTGACACACATGTGAGACTTCATGAAAAATACCTGATGTTTTGGACAGTCATTTGATTGAAACATTTTTCCAATACCTACATAGAGGCATCACAGTTGGAGTTCTGGAAGGAGATAAATAGGCAGATAAAGCAGCATTATAGGCAAGCTGGGGTTGTTTCCTTATACACTGCTTATGTAGCTTTTCCAGAAAGGAGAATTCAGATAGCACATTTTTGCTAGGGATTCGTACCTTGGTTGGCTAAATAAGTAACTAGAATCGGGGAAGCTCTAATAAATGTGGGGCAGCAGGGAGGAAAAAGTATACAACAAGCTATTCACAATTGGGAAGATGTGTAGAATAGGGAATGATTCCTATTGCAGTTATGTAGGGATAACATGTAAATGTAGAACTTAAGTTGTCTCCCTTGTGCCAGCTTTTGAAAGAGTGCATCAGTAGCGGATTTTAAAAAATCATGATGCAAATCGCACTGGTACCATATTGTGTGTAATTTTGTCACTTTAAATAAATGTGACAAATTGGTGTATGATAAATAGAGAGATTCCCAGGTGAGTCTGCTTTAGCACAATTATGTCTGGGGGTCTGGTGAACTCTTCTTCTCAAATGTGTCTGTTAAGAGAGAACAGAATAATAGAAGGAATAAAGATGTGTATTGCCTTGACTCTTTATCCCTCTTCAGTGTTCAGGAATAAAAGGAAAATCCTATCAATTCGTTTAGAAGAGTGACAGTCCTGTGCATAAGTCCATAAACCAGTAGATGAGAGAAATTACATCCCTAGAGAAGTCCTTGTAGTTTTGCATATTCCATCTTTCTCTGAGATGCTGTTTCTTTTCCTGTGTCTTGGATGTGTCTCAGGAATGAATTACAGACAGATTGCAAACAAAAATAATAATATTCCCTGTAAGCCTTGCTTCTAGCTCTTTCTCTTGCTGGGGGGTTAAAAACCACCAAAACAACCCAGCTGGTGTTTTAGAAGCAGACTGATTCACAATATAATGAATGTCTACCAGACTATTTTCTAATGCATTTATGATTTTGATTGGAAATAAAATCTTTTACTAAAAAGATAAAAGGAGACTTTTAAAAAATCCAAGGTATTCTGCTCTGTGACCAAGACCTAAAAATGAGAGAAAACTGCTTATGAGTAGGAACAAATTTGCCCTGTCAGTTTTGAATAATGCTAGACATGATTTCTCTTTATAGTAGCACTAGTAGTTTACTCTTAGAGTTTAAGCACTATGACTTTATATGACACAAGATCCTCTGTTGTGTCCTCTTTCTTCACACAGACAAGAACACTATGGGATCTTGTGTTCTGCTATTTAGGGGCAAATACATTCTAGATTACATACAAACTATTGTATTACTGTCATTTCCTCAGGAACATATCGCTTATTGCTTTCTTTTGTTTGTTTTTATTTCTTTAGCCAAAATACATTGAAATTGGTAGTTTATTGCCAAACTACTTACAGTCAGCTCATGGTGTGAAAGTAAGGTATGAGACTAGAAACTGTAGGACTGTGAACAAGGCCTTGAAAGGGGATGTCCAAATCAGAACCTGTACAGGAATAAGAATTTCCTTTTGAATTGAGCAAGGATGATACACAATTGAAAATAAAAATAAACCCAAATAATGTAAGAATCATAATGTAGCTGACATGATCATCCTCAACCTAAACTATGTAGAGAAATCCATGTGCTTTTTTCAATGTTGTTACATTTTAATGTGCCATCATAATACTTGGAACAGCAAAACTATACCCTAAATGTCCAAGGAAGGTGATGTCTATGCAGGATGATGGCCAAAGTTCTAAGACTGCATGGGACTTGGTAGATGGATGAGTGTTCTGGCTTCACATGTCTGAAGGTGAATGAATAATGGGAGGTCACACAGGGGAAGGAAAATACAGTTTGCTGGAGGCAATTAATGATTTCTTGAAAAACCAACTGTAATTTCAATGCTGGATTTTACAGAAACGTTGCAGAGCCCTGGGGTGTTTTTGGCTGGGCACAAAGTCACTGGCTCTATGCTTGATCCACTGCTGGAAAAAAAATAACTATGTATTAGGTCTATCCTGCTTTACAGATCTTTGTAACTACAAAGACCACTTCAGTCTCAGATATCTTAGTTGTAGCACATTGACATAGGGACATAATGAATATTCTGTTTGATGGGTGGTCTGTCTTTGACCCTTTATCCCGTTTTCTTTGTAATGTGTGTGTATATGCACTCAAAATTGTAGCTGAAGCAGAGTTTTTTGAATGTGAGGCTGATTGGCAAGACCTCCCTCCTTTTGGAGAGAAGTAGGAGTTTTTAGTGGAATTAGCATTAAGCCTGAGCTTCTGTCTGCAGAGTGTAAGTCAGCTCAAAAAGAATATTATCCTACCCTAAGAACAGATAGTATGCTAACGTTCGAGACATTGGGCTGTTTGATTAAGTGAGGCAATGAAGCAATGCATGGTATTGTGTACTGGATTTATTTAACGTGCATTGTAAGTGTGCATTAAGAAGGAGATTGTAGTTTAACACTGACATATTGCGTCCTCAAGATCAATGTCATTGATCAGATTTTCTTGAGTAAAAACCAGTGCAAACATGCTTTAGACACTTAGGTTTATCTATGTGCAAATTAAACAATAATAACCCATAATTTAAACTATATTGTTTTATAGACTTTTTAGGGAAGTCCACAAAAACCATATACTAAGTGTGTCATTTCCAGTGCAGTGGAAACAAATGTCTCTAAATGCTCTAAATACTACCTGTGTCAGTAAATGCTTCCTTCAGCCGTGACCTTCTTGCCCTTTGTGTATTTTCCCACTACTACCCACAGGAAACACTGGATATCAAATTTTAATCTGAACTAGATTCTTATTATTTAACCCCTTTGTGGCAATTTTTCAACTGTTGGTAAAGAAACTGTATGGAAGGTGACTGGAGAATTTTACTGTAATTAATTAACACTGCTTTTCAATACTGTTAAATTACCTAAAGTTATCTATAAAACAAAATGCATGCAGATACAATATTAAATTATTTTGGACCTTTTTAGTTCAGCAAACAATACAATAGTGTATTTTAAATAGTGGAAAAGGTGGGAAAAAGAGCATTCATCTCTTCCCCCCATCTCAGCAAAATGATTTTGTGGGAATTGGTATGCACTATACAGAGGTTTTCAGGATATTGGATGCCTGAGTGCATGCCACAATCAAATTTTGTTAGTTTACAGAGATAGGTATAAAAGTGTTTGCTCCATCTGGTTGTAATTCTGCTTTTCATTTTATACTTTGTTGCATATGTCAAGAAATTCACTCATTTTGACATTTTTGCATGAATTTTCGAGTAACTGAAATTACGTCTGAGATGATCTGCCAAATTAAACAGTACTTTTACTGGCCTCTGTGGTTTTAAGATGGGCGTGAGAGAAACTTCTCCCTGAATCTCATGACTGCAGATGTGTTTAAGTCTGACTTGTAATTTAAGTAGGGAGTTAGGGAGTCTTAGTATACCCTTTGATTTGCTCATATTCTTTTGAGTGATTTAGTTTGTTATACTATATTGAGTTATGCAAACCTTTGTAAGCCAAATGATTCAGTCCAATGCTTTCTTCACAAATGTACATTCTTTATAACATGGTTAATATTAAACACTTCGACTCTTGAAAAGTGCAGAGGACAACAAACAGGCAGAAACAGGAGGTACTGTAAGAATGTGCAGATTGTTGATGGAGGTCAGCTGTAGCAGCTTCGCAGTTGTGTGATAGTTTGTTTGCTCAAGGGTTGTATATGTTTGGCAAGCTCTGAAATGTCAATGTCAGTCTGAAGACTTGCAGGAATAGAAATTACTTTGATATAAAGGCTTCTTGTGTGATGGTTTTCTTTCTCTTACTTCCTTGAAACAAAATGCTGCATTTGGATTCCTTTCTGATTTACTCAAAACATTCAGAACCTTGGGGCTAAACAAATAAGACATTCCCAGAATGCCCAAGTTTTCAGAATTAAGTACATGTGGAATACTTTGCTGGTATCAGAAAAGTAAATGTGCTTTCTACAGAATTAGTGTATGGATAAATACATAGCAAGTCAGAAAACATGATAATTGTTATCTCCCTTTCCCTTACTATTCCTGAGTAAGTCCATTAATCCTCTATGAGGAAGATGATACTTTCTGGAAATGTGGAACTGAGCAGTGATTTAATGCAGCCACTGGAAATATTGCAAAAACATTTTAGCCTTCCTTTTGTTTGAAATATGGTTGCCAAAAGCTAACTAATTAAACCATTTACGATACTCAAGTGCATGGATGATCTGTATAAGTCTGAGCACTTGCACCTCCCATTGACATTAAACTCAATTTTACCTGAGCAGGAAATAAATTGAAATAGACAGAAGAGACAGGCAGATCTAACTCTGCAACAGCAATCAAAATAAAGAAGGCCCCTTGCAGTTCAAAACTGAAAATACTTTCCTATTTCACTAAAAAGATGGAATTTAGAGGCATTTCTATGCAGTTCATTTGAGATGTGACTGGGCAGTCTTTTGAAAAATTAGTTTTATATCAACCAGCTCTTTTAGTTTGTGTTGTAGGTGATGCTTCTACAGGGTGTGTTATGGAGACCTTGCTGATGTAGATACTTGATAATTCTTGTTTGTACCAAATTATTAGTAAAGATGTTGCATATAATAATGTTGATATAACTACATAAAATTGCTGTAGCTGCAGCTTTGCTGTTTTTAAACTTCGCCTGGCTCTCATCATGGCTAAGGTAGATAGCTCTTCAAGGCAGCAGAACGCTGGGGACAGCAGAATGGCCTTGGCCCTGCTGCCTATTTTTGTTATGTCAGAGCACTACAAAAAGACAGCAGACTTGATGCAGACAGATAGATGCTGCTGCAGCTGGTGAAGGATCCATTCCCAGCAGCACCACTCAGTGTTTACTGCTGTGTATCCCTCATATTCCCGGTAGATGGAGCAGGACCAACTCTCCAGGAACTTCCCTGTCTGTTCCCCTTCTTCCCTTTCAGTTATCATG
>JANIJG010017655.1:260909-295864 GCA_024611175.1 Megaceryle torquata | reverse complement strand
CAAAAAAAAAAAACATTGCTGGATGTGCCTGTGTTAAACACACAGAGCTGACACTATTTGACAGCTTCTCTCACTATTACTATGGTGGTTAGGCCCTGTTATGAACAGTAACAGTAAAACAGTGGAGGAAGGCTCAGGGGCTGGGATTTCTCCTGTAGCCCTGGCACAGGTTTCCTTCATGGTTTTAAGCAAATCTGTTAACTCCAGTGTGATTCAGTCCTGTTGACAGAATAGGGATTTCTTCTTTCCAGCTCTGCATGGATATTGCAGAAGATAGACTGCTAATGTCTAGGTACTGGAATAAAACCCTAAACAAGCAAACAAAAAATTAAGCACAAAGGAAACAGTTTTCCTAGTAGTTACATAGCTAATACATATACTGTTGCACAGCTAGTAACCCAAGAGCCTATAAAGTTGAAACACAATAAAGTTGGGAGTTCTTAGTGTAATTTCATCAAATACACTCCTAAAGCAAGCAGCTTGGGGTGTTGAACAAATATCCACGTATATTTTACAAAGTACAGAATTCAATAGTGGATGAAAACTAAGTCTTTTTCTTTTAGACCATTAAAATACTGGTATGTGATGTGGAAAATCAGGAAGAGTGAAATTCACTTAAGTAGAAATATACAGAACCCAAAACAATAATAAATGGTAGTAATGATCAGAACAACAGTAGTACTTTGACCTTATACAGCACCTTTCATTGCAGTATTTTAAATCATTTTACAAAAATAATTAGCTCTTCTCAACCTACTAAGAAGTATATTTAGCAAGATCTTTATTTGCATTCTACCTATGGAAGCAATGAGATTCTGAGAAATAAATGATTCTTTGTAAGTTCATAAAGAATTCAGTACTTCAGATGAGAGCTCCTGCTTGATCTGGATTCTTCTCTCTCCTGTTCTTCATTGCTTCTGCTGCTCTGGAAGACACTGTTCTAAGAACTGAAAAGCTACTACATAGAAAAAAAGTAGGGAGGGGAAAAAAAATATCCCCTTCTCCTCTCCCATCCCAATAATAAAGGGAAATCATACCTGTGAACTAGATATCAAGTGAGATTTATAGAATTATTTACTCTGCAGTAGACTAAAAATTAGTTTCCGCGGCAACCACTGCACCTTCTCAAATACAGAATACCTTCACAATAAACATATACAGCACAACAAAATCTTTACCATATCTTGTATTATTTTTAATAAGTAAGAGTTTATGCTGCATATAAACTTATATTAGATAATCTTTCATATACTTCTAATGCTAAGTTCTGTAATGTTGGCACTTCTATAAAGGCATTAATATTTGTTGTCAGTGGTGGCCCTTGTATGGTGTCCTTGAGAGGACATTGCCAGAAACAACTGTGGTTCAAGAATGCTGCTGATGTATCATATGTGGAAGTCTCTGATAGTTGCCTTATTAAGATTTTATGATTTATATGGTTCAGATCTCTAACACTGAGGGAGGTTTTCAATGAAGTGTGATTTTTTTTTTTTTATTAGTACTGATCATGTGTTGATGATAGTCCTGCTTTGAGTGGGAATCTGGGACAAAATTATGTCACTTGTAACCTACATTTCTATGAAGGAATTTGTTGGCTTTAAAGTCTCATGTTTCCTATAGGTACTTTTTCCTTAAACCATATAAAGGTGTATTTAAAATATTATGAAACATGCCAGGCGTCTGACAGAAATCTTGAGATTCTGTTGAGAAAAAGCAGATGGAAGAAGGTTGGACAAGTACAACTTAATTTATCTATTTGTCAAGAAAAAAAAAACAAACCAAAAGGAAACAAATATATTCTACTACAATCCCTTTTGGAAACAGGGTAAAACTAGTTTACTTCCACCTTAACTACTGAGTTCTTCCTGTCCTAAGTCAAGCCGTTCGATGCCATGCATCCAAGTATCTGTAACCGTGCAGTAGTCAGGGAGAAGGTTGCTGCCAACAGGAGAAATCCTGGAGTTCTTGAGTTTTGAATTTAGTAAAACCATGGACTTACTTCAGAATTTTAATTAGCCTGGTTTTCACCTTAGCTCAGAAAATAACTGAATTTTAAGGTGTCCATGGAATGGAATTAATGTCTTAGTAGAGACTGAGGGCTAACACAGTTGCACAAGATGTAACAAACTTCTGTAATAATACACAACTGGACAGGTTTTTTTCTCTCATAGCCTCTGTAAGTAATAATATATTTTCATACAGTTTTCAGGTATTGCACAGAGGTGAGCTACTCTTTTTTTTTTTTTTAAATGTTCATTATATTGCATTTGAATATGCTGAGATTGTGTATTTGCTATGTTTGAAGGCAAGAAATTGTTTTAATTTTGTAACATCTCTACAAAAATGTAAAAAGATTTTTGTGATCTGATGCAGAACTGCATCAAAATAACTCCACAGGTTGTTACTATATGGGGCACTGATTCACAAACAAAACAACATTCTCAAATGTGAATATGGTGTTTTTTTCTAAATAAGGAATGAAGATGGCAGTTAAGAAAAGGTCATAGCAAGAAGGAAGAGGCACAGGAGGGTTTATTAGACAAAATGGGACTATTTCTTCACTGCGGTAGTGGGCTGAAGTTATCTTATATAATTTTCTGTAGTTGAAGGTTTCACATGAATTATGCCTACCTTGTGCTCCTTGTCTGTTGCTTGAAGCATGAAGAAGGGTTAATAAATTACAGTAGGCTTCAGTAGGAATGCCTAGCAATCTAAATACAGTACATATATACTCCTTTAGTAGCTGTCACGTACTTCTAGTGATTTTCTATCCAGAAGACTCATTATGGTCTTTTAAACTCAGGTGACAGTACCTTATACTTCAGATACTAGATGGAGATGTAGGAGGTTCCTCTGTTATTAAGTAGTGGCAAGTGAAATAAAGATGTTCCATGTTTCAGAATGTTTCCATTCTTTTCAGCAGGATGGAGCAAACACCAGAAACTGTGAATAAGCTATTTGAAAAATTTCAATGTTTGCTTTCTATCAAAATGTGAAAACATTTTAGCAGAATTCAGCTGATTCTTAAGACTTCAGTCATAATTAGTAGTAAGTGGAAAGAACCAGGTGCTTCTAGGGTGCAATTCTAAACCATATAACCAAAACTAGTAAGTTCAGTTGTTCTCCAGAAATCTCTACTATCTGTTGTTTATAGAAGTCTGGGCTGATTTGCTCTGGTGTTGCACGCATTGTAGCTAGCTAAAGCTGTTGAGATAAATCCCATCCCAAAATTGTAATTAAAAGAAACTATTTTTTTATATGTACCGTTTTAATGAATTGTGAAACATTCCATTTGCTATGAACAAAGCTGCTTGAGTTTAAATTGGTTTAATGGCAAACTGCATTTTGCCCAGTGTAATGTCTTCATTTAGGAGAGCCAAAGGCATAGAAACCTGGTGTCCCACTATCCACAAAGACTTTTGTATTAAACTACAAATTACATGGTGCACTGGGTCATAGATTCCCTCCACACTGGGAGAAATAATTATAAGGTATAAGGTTCTTTCAAAGAAATAGCTGATAGGAAAATAACAGGCTCTATTAGAGTGTGGGGGGAAAAAAAAAAAGAGAAAGATTCAGTTTAATGTTTTATTGGAACGATATGAAATAAAACATACTTGTTCCATTTAACAAGAGGAAGTTCTGTCAAAAGGGCTCTAAATAACATAGTTTGTTTGATTTTTCTCAATGGAAAATAGCAGATTTCCAGCAAAAGTAGTATTTCTTTCCTGTATTCTCAAAACGAACATTTTTCCTTAGAAAACCATTAAAGAAAAGCACAAAAAAAATTTAGAGTGGATAGACTGAGGATCTATGCTGGTTACCTGGTGACACAACAGCATTAGTAGAGTTCTCTCTTGTTCCCTTGCAAAATGGTATGAAGAGGATTGAACAGAGAATAGAAATCCTTCTTGTTTATGCTCTACAACAGCAGAATGACATTTAATCATAAAGCTACATGATAAAATGTTACTGACACCCTCTCCTTAATCTACATTTCTAATTTTTACTATGCTGTTTTGTTTGGGGTTTATGCTATAGTTAAATACTGCATTTACCTACAACTTTAAAAAAAAAAAAACAATACAACACAAAAAAGTTAATATTTCTGAATGTAACAAATCCATACTAGCTATTCAGTTACTCAACACTGTTAGCAGTAAACCACGAAAAGAAAGGAACACTCCCAGTCCCAAGAGATTTGCATTGTATTTCCCCCTCCCAACACCATTAAAATCGGGTTAGTGTCATAGAACTGGATTGGGAGGTACTTAAACAGTACTGAGGGGAATGACAGTTATTTCCGAGGCTCTTCAAAATATTTTTATAGTGAAAAGGATATAGAATTTTGGATATAGGACATAGAATTTTGATTTTTGACTTTTTTGATAGGATAGAATTTTGATTTTTGAAAACAAAACAAAGTCTTATGGGGAAGAGTAATATTGCTGAAAGGAAAGAATTAAAAAATACATACTTGTGAATTATTTGATATTATTTGAAATTTTATCAATAATAGCATTATAAACAAGGATCTGCAGGAGACCTTCATTGTATCTTTCTAGGTCCCTTCCAACCCCTAACGTTCTATGATTCATTATGTTCATTGGTTTCTTTCCCATGCCAAATCAGCTAAAAAATTGAGTTTTAGATACTGTTTTCCTATGCTAAAAAAAAAAAAGAGGGCATCAATTGAACTCTTAGTTAGAAAATATATGAAATATATGTAATTTAGGATTAAAGTTGTCTGTAGGTAAGTCTAACAAGCATCTTTGGTATCTACATAGTTTCAATAGGATCTCATTTTCATAATACATTTACTTTTTTTAACTAGTTGTAACTGGTTTTGGCCATTTTCCTACTTTATCTTCCACTGGTAGTTGTTGTGGGGCAGGGACTGTTGGCTGTTAGTAGATCTTGTGGTTTAACCCCCGTACACAGCTCAGCCCCACACAGCTGCTTGATTGCTCCCCCTGCAGCAGGATGGGGGAGGAAATTGGAAAGGTGAAAGGGAGAAAACTCATGAGTTGAGGTGAAGACAGTTTAATAAGTAAAGTAAAAATTGCTCATGAAAGCATAGCAAATTAAGGGATTTGTTCACCACTTCCATTGGCAGGCAGGTGTTCAGCCATCTCCAGGAAATTGGGGCTCCATCACCTGTAGTCATCACTCTGTTCTGCCGCCTTCCTCCTCCTCTGCATTTTGTTGCTGAGCATGACATCATATGGATGGAATATCTCTTTGGTCGGTTGTTCCAGCTGTGTCCCCTTGTGCACTCCTTGTGCACCCCCAGCCTACTTGCTTGTAGGGGGGTGTGAACGATAGAAACAGCTTTGTTGTGCAGCCTTGCTCAGCAATAATGAAAACATCCTCATGTTATCAACACTGTCTCCAGCACAAATTCAAACCACAGCACTATAAAAGTTACTATTAAGAAAATTAACTCTGTATCACTCAAAACTAGTACAGTAGGCTGCAGAAGTATCTCTTAGAAATTCACACAGGGACATTTTTTTAGCAAGCTTAATTTAAGAATATATTGCAGTGTTTATATCATAGAATTATTTAGGTTGGAAGTTACTTTCAAGATCATTGATTCAACCATTAACTTCATACTGCTAAGACCATTTTAAATGCCTCCAGCAATGGTGGCTTCCCTGGGCAGCCTGTTCCAATACTTGAATACCCTTTCAGGAAAGAAATTTTTCCCAATACCCAGTCTAAACTTCCAGTGGCACAACTTGAGGCTGTTTCCTCTTGTCCTGTCACTTTTTACTTGGGACTACAGACTGAACTCCACTTTGCTACAACCTCCTTTCTGGTAGTTCTAGAGAGTGTTAAGGTCTCCTGTCAGCCCCCCTACTCTCCAGGCTGAATAACCCCAGTTACCTCATCCACTCTTCATAAGATTTTTCCTGTAGAACCTTCCCCAGTTTCATTACCCTTCATTGGACATGCTCCAGCACCTCAATGTCCGTCTTGAAATCAGGGACCCAAAACTGAACACAGTATTTGAGGTGCAGCCTCACCAGTGCCAAATACAGTGGGATAATTGTTAACCTGGTCCTGCTGGTCACATTTATAATACAAGCCAGGATGCTGTTGGTTTTCTTGGCCACCTGGGCACACTGCTTGCTCATATTCATCCATCTTTGACTAACACCCCCAGGTCCTGGGCAGTTTCCAGACACTCTTTCTTCCCCAAGCCTGTAGCATTGCATGGGACTGTTGTGACCTAAGTGCAGGACTCAGCAGGAGGCCTTGTTGACCATCACCTAATTGGTCTCGGCCCATTGATTCAGCCTGTCCAGATCCCTCTGTAGAGCCTCCCTATCTTCAGGCAGATCAACACACCCACCTAACTTGGTGTCATCTGCGAACTTACTGAGGATGCCTTTGATCCCCTCATCCACATTATTTATAACAATATTAAAGAGTACTGGTGTCAGTACTGAATCCTGGGGAACACCACTTGTGACCAGCCACCAACTGAATATATCTACAATCAAAATGTTATTGTTATGTAGTTCTCATCATGTAGGGCAGAGCTTGGGCTCTTGAGTCTGCACTTGGATGTGAAAGTCAGCCTATATCAAAACAAGTACAGAATAAACTTTTGTGTAAATTTTGAAGGAGCTTAGGTGCTGGAGATGAGGTTATCTGGCTCTGACTAATGTTTATATTGAACCTCTGAAGAGAAGATAGTGGATCTTAAATAAGCTCTGAAAAAGGTTTGGAAACTTTTGCCCTTGACAATTTAATAGGCCCAATTAAATCTCTTTTCTGTACATTACATAGATACAGTATTAGATAATGACATGATTAGATAATACATTATTATTTAATAATGTTATGTCATAGTGACAGTCCTATTCAAATACTCTATTGAAAATCAATGGACTTGCAAGCATATCAATAATGTTCATCAGTACAGATAAAACCTTCTGTAGTGTCTTTATCGCTTTTCTTGATGTAGCTCAAGTTTCTGATTAATTATTCATTTTCTCTAATGTTTGAAGATGGGTCAAGATAAATTTAATTAAAAAGCATCCGCTGAACAGTGTTGAGGAAGGTTCTGTGGGGGATCTTTCTGATACCTTTCTTCTCCCCTTGACGTTTAAAGAAGCTATCCTGCTGAAGTTATTTTGTCAGGTTTCTGTCAGGCTGTCTTTCCCACATTTTGCAGCTCATTGCTGCACTCTCTGATAATCTTACTACACTGACTGGCTGCAGTTATTACCCTTTATATGAAGGATCTATGTTGAAAGCCAGTTATGAGTTTCTGTCCCAGTGGATTGTATGATGAAGTTGAAGCAGGCTGTCATCCAAAGCTGTATAATAGCCTCAGCTGGGAAATACAAAAGTGCCATGGATTATTGATAGAGTCATATCTGCAGTTCTGCTGACAAATTTGATGCCTCTTTTGCTAGGTTTCCGTTATTAAGAAATATCTCTGTTAGTGTGTCTTTCCCTCTTTCTCCCTGTGTGTTCCATATGGCTTGGCTTATGATTGGGTATTATACCTTTTATTCCAGTGAAAAATTGTTATACTTAATAATGGTAATGTTACAATGAAAAATTACGAACTTAACAAAATGCTAATGATCTTAATTTAAAAAAAACCCATACCCTAGAAGTATAAATTTAACAAACCATTTAAAAATTCTTTTATTCTACTTTTTCTGTTTCTTTTAAAGTACTTCATAAAGCATTAAAATACATAATTTTTTTTTTCTTATCTGGAATATTTGTAGTACAAAGGAAAAGGCAGAGAAAGGAAGATTATTTCTGCAGTTCTTAAAACTCTAACTGACATATTAGTAAAATAAGTCTTTCACTTATTAAAATTACAACCAGATTGGCATAAAAATCTTCTGCCCTCTTCATGCCATCGTACCGCATATCGTTGTAGAGAAAACTGAAGACACGATTTTGAAGATTTGGATTGACACAGCTGCAAAAAAAGTTGACTATTTTATTGTGAAAGTTCTACTACTGCTTCCTTTCTGTTGTAGATCAGTTTTTGTCTAGCTGAAGTATAAAATCTGTTTAATGGACTAAAAAAAAAAGGTGAGTTATGGTGGCAACATGGATTCTGCAAAACATGTTTTTGTTTTCTTCTCTCCATCTTAGTCAAGATATAGAAAAATGAGAGCCAGTATTCGGTTAAGGCTGAAATATGTGTCCAAGCAGGAAATCTGGTGACACCAGATATGGTGGCAGCAGTTAAGGAAATACAAAAGATCTCCTTGCTCTTTCAAAGGCCATGAAATGAAGAACCAGCTAGTTAAAAGGCATTTTGTCTAATAATTTTCAAAGAAGGGGGACACCACTGCTCTTGACTATGATTAAAGTCAACCACCTCTGCCCCAGGTGATAAGATTTTGAGTGCTCCCATGTGCAGCATTCCTTCCTCCACTACAGAGGATCTGTCTGGAGTTGATGTCCAACAGTCTGTTAAGACATAATGGGCTTATGTCACCGAACTCACTTCTGACAGGATCCAGTTGAGATCTATTGGAATGTCTTAAAATGAGGCTGAAATGTTGAATGATGAACTGCACTTTTAACTTGTTTTTAAAAATCCAGAACAAATGAAGAAAAATTAGGAAAAAAGAAAACCATTCCTGTGTTAATGAAAACAGTGATTGAACAAGGACACTGAAATCAAACTCTAAGCAGTGCTTTAATGAAGTTTCACTAAATAACAGATATTCCAAACAGCTCTCTTGCATATGAAAACCTAAGTACCTGTTGGTGGTAAATCTTTTACTTTGTGACAAATGTCCCTTTTACAAGGGAGCATTAAAATATTTTGTTCAGTACATAAATACTGTGGGCACTTCACTTTTTAAGTTAGAGATAGGTATTGATACAGAAGTAACTTAGTTAATTTTGATAAACTGCTCTCTGAGACAGATTCTACTTCATTATTTGGTGTTGTATGTCATTGCATTATGTTCCCTTATGGATGCCAGCAGAAAAGGAGCCTGTTGTCTTGGTCTAGTCAGGCTGCTGTACTTTGGAGGAGGAGGGAGAGAGAAGTTGGTTGTTTCCTGAGTGCGCTCTCAGAAGGGATAGTCTCCACAGCATGCTGTGGAGCAGGGAACTTGGGAGTCATGAATGAGCTGGGAGTCTGTGGCACAACAGAGGCTGGGCAGGGAAGAGTCAGGTATTGCATCCTTCAAGGTGATAGACTGCAAAACTTACCTTTCTAGACACCCAGAAGAGACTGTGTTGTCTGCAGTAACCAAGGAAAAAATGGCACAGATTCTGGATTGAGCAGGTCTGAAGGAAAGACACAAGTTTGCAAGAAGACAAGATCCATTCTGAGTGTTCTTGTAGTCAAAATTTAAAAAAAAAAAAAAAATCATAATAAAAAATCCTTTTCTTCACTTAGACTTCTCAGGGTTGTTTTGTTTGTTTGTTTTGTTTTTTTTTAAGGTAGAATGAAGCATTATATTTTGACAGGCTCAGGGACCCATCATCCTAACAGTGAAGGAGAGTGTGCAGAGTGTATCCCTTTTTATGATAAACACAAATGTAACTATTTAAAATTGTTAGCCTCTTGTCTGCCTTGACTTTGTTTCCTTTAGTAGAAAGACAAATCAGAAAAAAAAATTGGTTTTGGAGACAGGAAGGAATGAAGATCTTAAGCTGAAAACATGTTGCTTGGCTGGATATACTGAGATAGTGTTGTATAAACCAGTGTATATCAGTAATGGTATCGGTGTCTATCTGTATGGACACTTGTGTGTGTTTATGTATACGTACGGATTTATACAGACTGTATCTACACAGACACACACACAAGGTGATTCATTATGGTAGTTGTACACATGTATCCCACTGGTACATATCCTTTTATCATAACTTACATAACAGCTCTTGTGTTCATTACCATTGGTTTAGAGCACAGAAAATATTGCATATAATCATAATTTAATTCTTTAGTTATTGTACAAGAAAACATTTGGAGATAACTCAACAGCACATATATCACCTACTGTAGAGGACCCCCTTTGATAAATAGATCATATTTTTTTAAGATGACATAATCCTGGATGACCATAAGACAGATGGGCTGTGTGTTTATGTCCAAGAAGCATTCCTGGATATCCTCTGCAGAACATGTAATGGAATGTGTTTTCTATATTCCTTCCAAGTGCAATGTTGCCATTGTTGTCCACAGGTGACATAGCAAAGAGTAACTGCAGAATATGGACAACAGGTTAATGGTGAGAATTTCTTAATCCTGTTCACGAACATTGAAATCTTACAGGAGGTAGTAAAAAAATCCTTTAAAATACTTTTATTTTCTTTCTCCTCTATTACTGCAGACTATGGCTGCATCATCCAGACTGATGGTTGGTACTAATAAGTCTTCCTTAAAGAAGGCAGCGGCAGATTAACCACAATGCTCTTTTTTTCTTTCTTTTTTTTTTTCTCCTTTTTTCTTTTGCTTCCTTTTAAAAGAAAAGCTGTCTTATATGGGAGTCAATGTGGAGATTAAGAAACTGATATTTGTTTGGAGAACTGTTAAGGAACTGACTTATACTTTCTGCAAATGTTGGTGAGAAGTTGCCAGCAAAATTGAACACATTTTACTAATTCATTAGAAAATATCTTTTTTTAATGAATTTCCATGTTTCTAAATTCAGAAGATGGCCAGTGTAAGGACTCTGCCAGCTAAGCCAAATTGCATGTTCTCCTGAACTAATGGGATTTACTAAGATCTGTACCTGGTGTCTTTGGTTCCTGTAGGCTGGAGTCTCTTGAGACAGTTTGTGTTGAGAATGCCAAAATAGGGTATGGAGACAGATGTAGGTGAAAAAGGCTGCTAGCTTTTCCATTGTGATCTATTGACTATGGCTGCATCATCCAGACTGATGGTTGATACTAATAAATCTCCCCCAAAGAAGGCAGCAGCAGATTAACCACAATGCTTTTCCCTTTTGCTTTTTTCTTTTGCTTACTTTTTAAAGAAAAGCTGTCTTATATGGGAGTCAATGTGGTGATTAACAAACTGAGACTTGTTTGAAGAATAGCACAGTTAATTTATCTGTAAAAAATGAATAGAGAAAAACAGTTGTTCAACATCTAGTCTAAATGAGGACTTAAGTTTTGTCCCACCCCCACAGATTTTTGTAGACATTTAGACTCCAAGCCTGAGGACTTCTGAAGAAGTGATCACATAAAAGCAATTCCATGTCCTTTTTATCAAATTTGTTCCTACAAACTTCATGGAAAAAAAGACACTTTCTAAGGCACAAGAATTTAAAGTGGTCTTAATTTGATTCTCACTGGTGAGGATTACCCACGTAATTAACAATGAGTGCAGTAAATGAAAAGGGGCACCTTATGTATATGCAATTTTTGCAAGAGGAGAAAATGTACTAGAAAAGGAACTGTCACTGTTGTCATGTATATAATCTATACAACAGTAATATCACTTCTCAAATTATACCCTGTCTTGAAAAAAATTCTACTGGTGTTAAATTCTCCCTGTTTAATCTGACATATACATGTGGATTACATTTATGCTTAACTACAGGTTTTGGTTTTGTTCTGTGGTTGTTTGGTGGTGAGTTTTTTTTATATGGTAAAGTAAGATTGGAAGGATAAAGGCAAGTATTAAGTTGTCTAAATCTAAGAATTGTGTAGTGAAATCTAAATATTAACAATCATGAAATAATTTTTTTCACTTAGTTTCTTTAAATAGTAATAGCTATCTCAATAAAATTTGTGAGGAAATATTTTTCCAGATTTGTCAGATTAAAAATTTACACACAAACCTTGCCAAGGAATTTTATTTTCCTAGCTACAGGAAATATGGCTGTCTTGTTCTCTATGGCAGGAGAGGTTTAAATTCCTTCCCAAAAAGACATGTCTGTATTAATTCTGCAGGGTATTTTCCCACTTCCCCCCCCTCCCACCCCAAGCTCATGGAAAATTCCATGAAGAACAAAAAGGAAAATGGTTACCATTTAAAATAAACTTTTAACATACAAAATATGAGTACGCACTCAGTCAGCCACTGGTAGGTGAATGTTGATTGGCAATAGAAAAAAACCCAAACAAACAAAAAACCAAAACAAAAACCCAAAACTGTGAGTGCAAGTGTGCACTTCATGAAACCTCAGGCATATCTGCCACAAAATAAAAAGGCTAGGAAAAAATAGTATGCCTTCTTTTAAGACACTGTTCAGTTAGGTCAATAAACACAGAAGAAACTGAGCAGTGTATCTTTCATTCTAATTTAAGATAAAATGTCTACAATACATGAAAACGCACTTCATGTGCATTTTTTTTAAAGCTGAGAAATGCAGCTCTAATAATGTTTGTGCACATGTGCATATGTGAAGAGGAGGGAAATTTATATAAGTCAAGGTCTGGCAAGCTTTTTTTTTTTGTAGCAAGTAAAGACAATGCTGTACCTTAGCAGCACTCTTGAATCAATACAGTGAAGTTGAGTTCCTTATTGATTCTCTTGATAAAATGATACAGTTCTCTCTCTCTCTCCTCTGTAATACAGTAGAGCATTAAAGAAGCAGAATAAGTACGTTTACAGCCTTCTTAGTGCTGCCCACAGGGTGCTATAAATGCACAAACTGGATATAATTGAAGCACATATTAACTTACCTTCTGTTGTACAGGAAGAACATAAGCAGGCTGTTAATGTGCACAGTGTTGAAACTCTTAACTTGGGGGATGAGAATTAGCTTGCAGTAGTAATTTGGTAAGCACCTGGGAAAATTGCAAGCTTCATTTCCTGCAACGTGGAATATGATTAAAAAGAGAATATATTATTATCAGGGGTACCATTTAAAAATGGGTAGACAGCATTCTATGATGTTAAAACGGAAATTGGAAGCTGTATCCAAATGTTGAAGATGCTGCATGTTAATTATTGTCTACCACAGTGCATTGAAAGTGCAATTCAATTATTTGCTTTGTCAAGCAATATTTTGATTAACTTGAACTTTAATTTTGTACATCTGGTGTTTTTCACACTGTGATAAAAAGATTGTTGAGGTATGCTACTCTGCCAACAGTATCTTGAAACATCAGAAAGAACATATGCAAAACAACAGTAAGCCATATTAAATACAGGAAAGGCAGCCTTCCCTTCCCCCCCCTTACTTCTTTTTCTTTGTAGAGAGGGAGAAAAATAAACCTTTCTCAAAGGGCATTCAGTAAAAGCACAGGGTTGAATGTGTATTTATGGATATGGAGCCTGAAATTATGTTTGTCTCTCCTGCATTATCTCTAATTGGTATGATCACATTCCTATGATTACTGTATTAAGTTATGATAAACCCTGAAGTTTCAATGCATTATGCAAAATACTTTTGTAGATCCTGACCAGTAGGAGGTCAATAGATTGGTCTTTAGTAATAACCAGAAAAATTGACTGTAAGCTTTTCTGAGTTGTCATGTCCTGTTTCTCATTTGTGTATGAAATTAAGCCCTTAAATTTAATTATGTGGCTATTAATTCAATGAAAAAACCCTCAACAAAACAAAAAAAACAACAAAAAACAAATAGAAAAAAAACAAAATTCAAATTATTCTCTTAGAGGTATCATTTGTGTGGGTGCTCCTACTCATGGCTCCAGGAGATACTTATAGTGGACTGTGGCTGGTCAGCTTATGAATTTGCTGTGAGGGTTTTTTTTGTTTTGTTTATTCATTTTTGGTGTGTGTTTTTTGGTTTTGTTTGTTTCATTTGATAGTCCCTTGCAGGAGCTACAATACAAGTGGGGACTGGAGATGATGTTACGGATAGCACTGACTTCCCCAAGGGAAACAGCCTGAACTGAGGAGGAACTGGCAGCTGCTGGGCAGAATATACATTACATTAATTTACCCAGAGGCAGCCTTCTGCTGCAGAATGTGCTTCCTTAGACCTGCCAGAGGATTTATGGCAGGCTCATCCTCTATTACTTTTAAAAATTTGCCCTGCTGTAGCTCCATCCCTGTAGGCCGTACTCTGTCTCACAAGATTCAGTTAGCTCTCAGCATTTTTTTCCCATTAAATAATTGATTTTTATGTAGCATTCATAGAGAAATTATTTAATTAGCTGAAAGTGAGTGTCAGGTGGCATGCAAGGAGATATTTTGTTACCAACTGAAAAGCATCAGATACTTGATTGTGTAGAAGAGAGCTGGAAACATACAGCATTTATAGGAAGTAGGAAATACTAAAAGGTGAAAGTGTGCAAATGGATGCTTTGCCATTTCCTGGGGTGTTTGCTCTGAGTAGTTTCACAACTGGTAATTTAAAGTATTAAGAAGAAACATAAATGGCATAGAAACTTTTACATAAATTATTTTTTTTCCTTTGAAAAAAATAATCTTTCTTCATTGTAATATGACATGGAATTCGAGTGGTTTCTTCAGTTCAAGAGATCTGCATAATACAAAACAGTGAATTTAAATTATTCAGCAAAATAACTTGTTTAAGAGATTGGGAGCTGGTAAGAGAAAACCTTGATTCAATTTGCTTAACGACTTTTGTGGCATCACGAACAACTTATGTGCTCCCTCCTTGGCCCATTTTTCTTCCCTGCCACAAAATGGTGATGTGAGGGCAAATAAGTTAAATGGCATTAGGGAGATAGGATGGTAATGATCAGAATTGAATTAAAACATTCTAGAACAGCTTTCCAGAGCACAATAAGTTTGCCAGTATACTTAACATTAAAAAATAAGATTTTTGAAGAAAGGTGGGTGGTAAGTAAGCATTACTCAGTGAATGATAAAATATGATGTTCTAATAGACAAGTGTTTCAGTTCTACCGAATTATGTCAATTTTGTATATACAGAACTATATGAAAAGGAGAGAGGACACAGATCACAGAATCATAGAATATTAGGGGTTAGAAGGGACCTTGAAAGGTCATCTAGTCCAACCCCCCTGCTAGAGCAGGATTACCTAGATCAGGTCACACAGGAACGCGTCCAGGTGGGTTTTGAATCTCTTCAGAGAAGGAGACTCCATAGCCTCCCTGGGCAGCCTGTTCCAGTGTCTGTCACCCTCACTGAGAAAAGCTTCTCCTTAGGTTTACATGGAACATTCTGTGTTGCAGCTTGCACCCGTTGCCCATTGTCACTGGACATCACTGAGAAAATTCAGATAGACTTGTGAAGAGAGCACCAGAGTAGAATTCAAGTAAATAGGGTGTTTCTGGTGGTCTTCCTGTTCAGTGTCCACATTAGCAATAGTTTATAGAAAAGAGTGACCATTTGTGTTTCTTTTTTTTTTTTTAATATCAATGTAAATGGTGCAAATTAAGAAAGTAGACGGGGTTTGGTTAGGTTGGTTGATTGGTTTATTTTACATGTAGTAGCACAAAATCTAGGGGGCTCTTTCTGTCAGTATTTGATTTTGAAAAGAGATAATATGGGCCTCTTGAATACACAGGGAAGTTAATGCCTCAGGGATACTGGGGCACTTGATTACTGCTTTTTACACACATTACTGTTCATAATGTTGGTGAAGCTTAGAGTATAGGAATAACAGAGGTTTTTATTTTTCAGAAATAAAATTACTGGAAAGAACGTGTGCTTTTCTAGGGCTTTCAGGCTTTTTGTGTCAAAGGTTAAATTATTTTACAGTCAATTTCAGAATCACAATGTTCTTACTTATCAAAATGATCAAAGTTTCAATAAAAAAAGTTTTCTACAAGTGACTTTGGTGAGTAAAAGCAATGGTATCTGTTGGGGGAAAAGCCACTAAGTAATTTTGTACGTGTGTCCTGATTTCATTTTTGTTTTCTCTAACCTTTCCTATTTCTGTAGATCCTGAGTTACGTTATGGCACTGCTGTCTCTACTCTTGCTACAGCAGTTGGCAATGACATGCTGTGTGCAGTTATCTCAATGGGGGAGTTTTCCTTATTTTGTGAGGATGTTTGAAATAATCTAATTTGACTGAACATGAAACTGGCCAAGAGTTTATTACCACAATGTTTTATACCATTGAATGCCTTTCTTCTCATCTTGTTCTGCAACAAGCTTTTTTAAAATTTATTTATTCTTTCCCTGGATTTTTTAAATCTAAATAGTCTTCTAAATTTTCACTGCTAGCAATAATAGTGTTAGCAGGAATATAATTTACTCGTTTGTTTATAAGGAGGACTTTCAGAATTTAAATCACATCTGTTATTTTTTCATCATTATTGGGTAAAGTATCTGTATAACTTCATGGAATTATCCTGAATATGGATAAAGCAATGATTGGTTCATTCTAACAAATGACATGTAACTAAATTGCAGGTAAATTAATTACTTCATGAGGGCTCTCGGGATCTTTGTGTTTTTGTAAAAACAAGTTTTGAGGATTTCTCTGGAGTTTGTCCCATCTTATCTCTGTGTGTTTAAATAACTGAGAAATTCACTACGACTTAAATGATGCCAGGCTATTTTAGGAGCTGAAAATTCTGTCTGGATGTTCAAGTAAGGTGAATGATATTTTCCTTCAGATGATTTAAAACTGCTTACAAAATCAGAATAGTAGCCTCTTGTCATATCCTTGAATGTTAAGTCTTATGATTTTTTCTGTTTATTAGTTCTTTTTTATTTTTATAGGAAATAAGATGACTGATAACCCTGTCTCTTGGAATAAAGTAAAGCCTTGAGGTTAAAACTGTCTAGACTCTTTTTTCAGTTTGCTTTCTGACCTTTTCTTGTATTACAGCAAGTGAACTAACATCTGACAAACCTTTAATTTTGGCAGGTTAGGCTACATGTTGTTTTAAACAGAAATACAGTTTAAAGACAAATGTCTTCAAACTTGTAATGCTGTTATTTTTCACAGTTCAGCTGAACTTGACTACTTTTGTGCGTTTTTCTTTTGTTTCTTTAAGTAAATATATTTTTCTAGGATTTGAATTATTTTGTAGACTTTAAGCAGGATTTTTAAGCTGGAAAACAATTATTCTTAGCTTTGATCACAGACAACAAAAAGGCAAAATTTTACTTCTTCCTTCTGGTATGAGTCCTTTGAATAGCTTGACCTATTTTCAAACATTATTGCTCCTCTGACAAGTCTTTTTTTTTTTAATAGCAGTCTATAAATGTTACGTAAGTTTACCTGGTTTTATTTATCTCATACTTTTAACTGTGAGAGCAAGGGAATACTGATTACACCATTCTTAGTCAATCCCACTGCCATAACAAATATTCCAGAAGGTTTAATGTGCTGAAAATCTATGGGCAGAGAAATGCCACATAAAAGTTCTATGTAAGGACACATGAATGTTGCCTACAAAAACTCCTCTCAAATTGGAAACTGACCCTCCCAGTCTATCTGTGTCTTAATATGGAAAAGACCAATGTGAGATCAGGTGTGATTGGTGCCTGTATGCAGACTATCATGATGGATGTGAGACATGACTTCTGCTTCAAGGGGAAGAAAAGAGGGAAAAGACAGCTGAGTTGACCAGGCCCTGGGACTCCCTGTACCAAACAGAGTTGACAAGTAGTTTGGTGATAAGTTGTTCGGTTTGTAGCTATTTGCCAGGTGAGTATGGATGGTTGTAATGTAAAAAGTTGATTTTGCATTCTGTGCATAGGATACTAATATTTGAAGTACTTGGACTGTAGATGAGGCTGTTATCTAGAGGATTTTGGAGAAGTCCGGGGAGAAAAAAGAACTAATGTTCTTGTGCTTATATGTTGAGTTGGCACTTAGACCTTTTCTTAAAGCTCTTGCAAGATCTCCAGAACTGTGAAAGCACAAAAAACATTTTATATCAGATTTCCTGATACCCTAACTTAATGCCACAAAAATGCATTGTGTATATAAACAGTTCCATGTTAAGACACAAAAAGTTATGATGCTATCCACAATTCAAGGATTTTAATGTGCTTCCATACTTATTTTGCTTTGCTTTTTAATAAACATTAAAAAGCAAAAGCAAAGACCACCTCTGGAATTTCATTCCATTCCATCTCATGTAACTATACTGCTCTCCCACTCTGTTTTATATTAATATCACCACTTGAAATCTAAATATTTCTAAGAAAATTTTTTCTCAATTTATGAAAATCAAATGAGGTTCTTTTCCTTCTTGCAGGGCCAAAGATTGTGTTGTATTTAATTTCCAAGAAGGATACTTAGTTCTGAAACAAAATGTAACATTTTCATTTTGTTAGATTTAATATTTCATGTAGATTGGTTTCAAAAAAAGGCAGCCTTGGTTAAATTTTTCTCCACAAGCAACTATAGTTGATATATTATTTATCTATCTACCTACCTTTATATCTCTATTTATTTATTTATTTGATTTTGGTTTCATGCAGGCCGTGCCTCATATTCAGCAGATAGCACTTTGTGATCTATAGAATGAAAATGTCTCAAAATGGTTTGTGGAGTATTCTGTAAATATACAGTATTTTCAGAAATATGGAACTATGATAATTCAACCATGTATATACATCTGTTTTCTAGGAGTTTGACAACTTGGGATTTCATGCAGCTCTTTCATGTATAGTTTACTGTTTGCTATATATTCTGCATACTAACTACTGTGGAGGGTAGAAGGCTAGAACCAGAGTAGCTTTCTTTTTACAGCTTAAAGAGAATTTCCATGTTGTGCTTTCTCCTCATGATACTTCGATTGTAAATACTGTAGTGCCTAAAAACTGAGGAAGGACAGAAATATCTCAAGTAGGTATTAATGAGTTGGTATATAGAATCATAGGGGTTGGAAGGGAGCTCTGAAGATCAAGTCTAACCCTCCTGTTAGAGCAGGATCACCAAGGGCAGGTCACACGGGAACAGATCCAGGCAGGTTTAGAAAGTCTCCAGGGAAGGAGACTCCACAACCTCTCTGGGAAGCCTGTTCCAGTGTTCTGTCATCCTCACTGTAAAGAAGTTTTTCTTCAGGTTGAGGTGGAAATTCCTGTGTTCCAGCTTGTAACTGTTGCTCCTTATCCACTGAAAAGAGATACATGTGTACAATATATATGCAAGGTTCTTATCCTTTCCAGACTATATGTCTGATGCTTCAATCTGAATATGACACCCTCTAAGGTTAAGAAACTTATGTTTTATACCTTTAAGGAATCTCTTGCTTTCTTTTTGACTAAAGAAAATTATAAAACTGATCTTGTTCAGAGAACTCATGACAATTTCAAATGCCCTACATAGATTTGAACAGTTAAGTATACAGGATTTGTGAAGTCAGAAGTGTGTCACAAAGAAAGATGAAACACAGATTTGTGAATATCACTTTATCTTTGCATTTATGAGCAAGGTTTGGTAGGTTTCATTTTCCACTGGAGAAGACTGGAGATAATGGATACTGTCACAATTTAGGGTCAGGGCAACCCCTTTTTTTAATTCTAAATTTGGAAATCAATCTGTTGCAGAAAAGTAGTCTGAAGCTTAAACAATGCTAGAAAATGCATGCTGGAAATGCTGATTCGTATCTGAAAAATCTTCATTGAGAAAATGCCATATGTGCTATTTAACTAAATATGTCATTAAGACATTATTTGGAGTACTCAAAGTCCTTTGCATATAATCTTAAGTACCCTTTTCTATATTATATTTATGTAGAGATTTATATTCACTCTAATTTCCCTTTTATAGAATAAATATATTAATTTTAAAAGGCTGGTTATAGTAATCAAAAGGTTTTTTGAATAAATAGTTTTTGTACTCTGCTGGAAAACCACTTGAACTCTGGCAATATGAAGTTTCAAGAGTTCGTGGGAATAGTGAGGTGGTTTTGCTCTAATTCCACTATTGCTAAGACTTCGAGATACTCAAGTTTTTGTTGCTTAAGATTGTATGGCTAATACCTTCTATTAGGAGCTACGTGTGGTAGATAACACTAAGTTCTTTTTGTGTGTAGCCCTTGTATAAAATACTTTGTAATAAGCCTGTGCTGTAGATGATGAAAATATGGGTGACCTTAAAAAAAAGTGTAATACTCTGCTGACTATTGGACACCTCTGGACACTTTTCCCCAGCACAGATGGAACACTGGTCAGTGCCTTCAGTGTAATGTTATTCAAGGAGCTTTAGGAGTTCTAAAGTGGATATGCTTAAGTAGAAGCTATGAAGGTGCTACATATCAATTTAGAGAGAGAATTTAATTGAAGAGCAGCTTTTGATGTTTTTTTGCTGCACTTGGAATGATAAATGGAATTGTGTGGTAATTTCCGCTCTCTTGAAAACTGCAGTCAGCAGTTTGGGAAAAATGTATCCAGCTGTTTGTCTGGCCTGGGAAATATGACGGAAGTCTTGTCTTTTCTACATGAGGAACAGATTTGCAATGTCAGTTGACTAAGCTGAGCAAAACACAATTTTGAGTGTTGGTTTTACACATCAGACCACAGCACAGTGCAATAATCTAATTAACATCATTACCATCAGTGACTGATTTATTGTAGCTAAATTTTGGATTTTCCTATTGTCTACTCTACATATGTTTCAGTGTCAGCTTTGCTCCTTAAACATGTTCCTGAAAGCCTTTCCCAAGGTTCGTTGTACCAAAGTGCTCCAGGAGTCTACCCTCAGTATTTATACTAATTTTAAAGGACTGTATCTTTCCATAAGAGAAAATCTGGGAGAGCACTGGAGTATTATTAAACTTCAAGGAACTGCATTCTCCCTGTAAAATGATGCAGCTTCACTAGATTGTATATGGAAGATAGAGTCTAGCCAGACTAAGCAATTTCATAGGTGGTGAGTTCAGGCTATTAGATTTTATTCCATGTCAGAGCCACAATAAAACACTTTGGATGTAATGTTAAGAAAGAATCTCTCCTCATTTTAAAGCTTCTTTCTCTTTGCTATGTCTTAATTTTCCTAGTGAAACACTGCTGAAACTGTGGGTTTAGTTTTGAGAAGAGCACATTTAGAGTAGGTTTGATCCAGCTGAAGCTTAACTCAATTTTATTGGCTATTAATATAAGCTGCTTAAGAGGTGCTAATACAATTAGTGCTGTTTTTGTAGGTATCTTAATTTTCCTTTGATATTAAACATTGATGAGATAGGAAGTAAGAATCGTAAAAAAACAGCATGGAAGAGTATCGCCAACCTGAAAAAGTATCAGAAACTTTATGTACTAAATTATTCTTGATATGGATATTCTTTACACAAATACTTACTTTTTTTTTATTTCTAGATTTTTCAGGTTCTAATATTTTCAGGTTGATTCTTTGGCATAACGCCAGCATTTTCTAGATTGGCCTATATTGTGTCCCTCCAAGTAATCTTCTAAGAGTCCATTGCTGTACAAAACAAATGAATAATAAAAGCCCTTTCAAGATAAAACCTTTTGCTGGGTTATCTCCAAAAAAATCCAACATTTCCTGGGAAATATTTTGTATGAATAGAGATACTGAGTATTCAGTGAGTAGGCTTTGAGATAAAAGGTTGGAACAGATATTTAATGGTATTTCTAAGACTGCTCCAGAAAAATTTATCTACTGTTATGAGGAGCAAACTTATTTATCCTGGCCTCCCATTCATTCTTCAATTTTTTTCGTTCTCTTAGCAGTTATGTTTTGGGTAAAAGGTGTTTTTCCTGCATACTATATTCTTTCTCTTCATCCAAGCACCTCTGCTAGATTCATTTGATCCTTATGTAATTAAACTGTGTTCTAAAGTCTAGGCCAAGAGGACACACTTTCTTCTTTTAGGTACCTGTTCTAGAATCAAGTCACTTGCAAAATAAATAATGTTGCTTTCCCCTGCCCTGTTTCTTACTTTTCAAGCAAAATATTTTGCATTTTCTTATCATTTACCACCACACAGATAGTAATGAATTTCCAGATTTATTTCAGGCAGGTTTGATTTCTGTGTAACACAAGTAAGAGAATATTATGCATTGGCCTTTATTATTTCCAGTTAATACGTGTCTTCTATAGATAGTTTCAAGTTAAATACTTAAAAAATAGAATGCTTGTCACTTAAGTGTTTTTTCTGGTGCTTAAGTGTCCTTAATGCTAGAAAACTGTCTTAACTCTATTTAGAACTTATCTTGAGACAACTTCCAAATGCAGAAGCTCATTCTGCTCTCTGCCAGAGTAAAGAGCTTTTATTACACCTATTTACTGTCCATCCGTATACTTGCTATACCACAACTGGCGACCACTTGGTCTTTTCTTATTTAAGAACCAGGATAAGCCTAAGCATTTGTGGTTTGATTTCACTCCAGGAAAACACTGAAAGGAGCACACAGCTTCTGGCTGTGGTGTGCTCCGGGTGTACTCTCTGTACACAATCAAGCAGTTACCGAGTGTGACCCTCAAATACTGGTCAAATTTTAGAAATTAAAATAGACAAATTACAGTTGTTGTAGCTCTTTTATCAAGATGATGCTCATCAGAGTATATGTCCTGGTGAATAGTAGCTGTTTGAAATATGGTTTTCAAATTTCTGTTCTGTCTTTGAGGGGCTTATAATTCTTGAAGAGGAGGGGGAGGATGTTAAATTGAGATCATAATTTACTAGAGATGTGTTACTTCCTTTTATTTTCCCCTTTTGTTTACATTCAGTTCTTAGAATTCGCTTATTAACAATATTAATGAAGAACAAGAAAACAAGATTTAGCTGTGGGAACATGATGCTGTTAAACATCCAGCATTTATTTCCTTCTAGTGAACTCCATTGGATTTTTGGCATTAGAATATAATGTGCATAGAGAGTAGTCATGTTGGCTGAACTTGCCTGTAATTGCTCTAAAGCTAGGTAAATAGATCCATAAAGGCTTTTAAAGAAGACATTATGGTCTGCTGGTTCAATGATCCATATTTGAGAAAACACTTTATTAGCAACAGAGTGTGAGTCTGTTTATATTGAACAAGTTAAAGTCAGCATTTCATCAGGTAATCTCATGTTTTTTTTGCAGAGTATTAATATATTAAGTGCCGCTAAATTAACTTTTGTATCCTTTGGTCCCTCTTTTTATCCTCATCTTAGCATCTTTCAATCATTTAATTCTGCAGAAGATAGATTTGCTAGAACAATGATCGAGACATGTTAGAAGTCCATTGTTAACACAGCTGACTCACTGGTTGTGACACTGTTGTATAATCTGCATATATTCAGCAGAAAATGAGCTGGTTGGCAGTTATCTGTCATAAGGTAACAGCTGTATGATTTTACATATGACTTTTCAAAGATCCATTTTGAAGAGGTAGTTGAAATCTATTATTTACTGGGGGACTTAGGGAAGGGATCAAAGTCTTGACAGTTTTGAAAAGTTGTATATCTTCATTTTGATACGAGATTTCATAACAGAACAATCAAGCATGTAACTGATATTTCTTTAAAATCAGTAATGCTGATTCACAAAGCATTTATATTCTATGTAGGGATTTTTTTTCCTCTGTCCTCAAGAAGCTTGTTATGAAAAACACACATAATTTATCAGTGTTTGGAGTCTGCCTTTATATAACCTTGCAGAGTTCCTGAACGTATGATATTCTTAATAGAAAAAATGAATTATTTCTAGTCCAAATGCCACATAGTAATGAATTTCTCTTAACATCTCATAGTTATGCTCTATGCTGGCATCCTAAAGTGTCAGGGAAGAAATGAAAGTGAGGTTGTGGCTGTGGATTAAATGTGAATTATGTGTATTGTACATTTGTCAGCTTGTTTCTTCCTCTTCTAAATTGATCCTACTACAAGTTTATCACTACAATCTATGAATGACCTGTCAGAAGCTTCATAGTGTGAACTGTGAGATGAGTCAATTAGTAGTTTGTCATCTATGCTGTATATATTTTAAGTTTTATTTGGGTTTGTTTAAAGGGAGCAATCAAGTTATGACAGGTAGAAAAATCCCGTTGCAACACAGTCATTTAACAAATATCCCTACATTATAATTACGATCATATATACAAGAATGTACCGAGATGGAATCTAGGGAAACTTGTAATACTTAGTGGTCTTGTTTCTTACTTTTGCTAAGTAGTTTGTTTTGTTTTAAATGTGTATTACAGAAGTTAAATGGAATAGGTAAACATACATAGCTGAGCACAGAGTGGTGATATCTTCTGTGGACAGAACCTGTCACCTCTGATGAGAACTAATGAAGTTCTACAATGTTGTATGTTTAAAACTATTAGGAATCATTAGATTAGATTGCATAATTTGATACAATGGCTGATTGATAGCTATTTATTAAACCTAATGTTTGAGTACTATTAAGCAAAATACTTAATGGTGCTCAGCAGTGATTAGAGCATAACGGTATGTGAAGTGGTCCTGAAAAAAAGGTTCTACTTTGTAATTTTTTGCAGTGTTAGCTGTTTCTTGGTACTAGCCACCGAGTTTCTATTAGCTGAAATTATTTCTCTCTGCCTGTATTTGTGTCTCTGGCAATAGAACAGAGAATAGTAAGTCAATGGTTTTCCAAGCAGAAAACAATTTTTTTTATAAAGTATTTCCCCTTTTCATGCTCATCTTACGTGTAGTCATATGAAAACTGTGAAAAAAGAATCACTCAAGTTTGGTTGGAGGTGATTCCCTAGAATCACCACTCAGAAATAACTAAAGCTAGATGTCACAAAGAGGTGTGAGAGGTATGAGGTACTTCCAAATGGGTTTTGACAGAACTATTTTTATTTTATTTTCTGCTCTTGCATTTATTTGGAATGAGATGTTGCATTTAGGTAATATAATTCACTATTAGTTTCAGGGCACACTTAAATATCTGTGGTCACCAAGCTCTAGTTCATAACCTACCCTACAAGGATTGGGTATTTAATTCTTGTAGAGTACTTCAAGCATTTATAAGCAATAGTCTTACGGAACGGCGTGTGCACTCGTCTAGCATTCAGAACTGCTCAGATATGTGTCAGTAATCAGTCAGTCGTGAATGGAAAAAGCAGGCTGAAAGTCTGATGTTTAGTCAGCTAACTAAACTAGCATTTATCTACTTATGGCAGAAGCGATTGGTCCTAGAGGAAGTGAACAAAATTATGCTGGTTTATTCTGGATGAGGGTTAGATTTTATAACACAAGGCTTTACAAGTGGAAAATGTTACATTTCTGTTTTGTCACTGAATTTGATCTCATGTTTGTAGTATCAGTTACAGGGTGATTAAGCAGCTGTTGATTTCATTCAAGAAAAATGAGATTAGGAATCACTTTTTTTTTGCCTCTTACAAAGAGAAAACTAATTGAAAAATGCTGGAAAGACTGGAAAATGAGATGTATCAGTTCTGTAGTATCTGGTGTTGATAATGATGGTTTTAATAGTGGTATTATTATTCTGTTATTAATTCACTATTAGTCTTCCAGATACTGTAATTAAAAATTCACCTTTAGGCTTAATGTGTAGTGGAGACAATGAACCAACAATGGGATATGAAGTGAACAGAATCTGTTCTAGCACTAAGGAAGTCTGTCAGCAATAGTGCTTGACTAGAACCCCACATTAATACAAACATATTACGACTGAATTTGTGATTAACCTTCACTGCTTATGTGAAGCTGATTACAAATACTGACCATTGAGATGAATATTTGATTGAAGAATGACGTTAATATGGGCTCGACCTGCAGTTGCTGGAATGACTCCTCTTGACATGGTGAAGATGAAGTTTGAGGTGCAACATTTAAGAATTTTTTGTGTGTTCCTGAGCAGATCACCTTATTTTTAATTCTTGGAGGTCTCAAAAATGTTGTGCATTTCCAAAATGCCACAGAAAAGGTCTCCTTTTTTCACAGAAAACAGATTATTCAAATTGGGTATTACAGCACTTCAATGCAGGCCCTGATTATCTTTCATCTTATTAAAAAGCTGTTGAAAAATAATCTATGATTTAGTTGCTAACAGATGATAAAATATTCATTTGAGATAATGGCACAATCAGATTATATTTTATTGCTCTCAGTTTATTGGTCTTGATAAACGGACAGTGGATTAATTATACTTCTCGTTTACCATCTCCATAACGTGAAGAAATATCACTACTGGGAAAGGAATTACTTCATTCAGAGTAGAATCCTTTTGTTTTAATGGCATAATTTCAGGTAATAAAAGAAATAGCCATGACTATTCTGTGCCTCTTATAACTAATTTTGAAACTGTATCCAAATTAGCTTTGGAAAAAAGACTCGGTGAACAAGCATTTAAAGGTGAAAGCAAAGTCTTACTATGCTATTCCTTCTTTGTGTACTCAGAAATCAGAAAAGCAGCAGGAACTTTTTAAGTCTCTTGACAGTTTAGGGTTCAGTCAGTTTTCAGATGTAAATAAGATGTGTCTGCTGAAGTGGCTCATTTCACTCTGCTAAGCTGCTTTTTCTTGTTGGTGTGGGGGTTTTTGTTTGTTTTGTTTTGGTGGTGTTTGCTTGTTTGTTTTTCTTCTTGCTACTTCTTTCCTCTTAACAAAATAAAATACAAAGATCAAGGGAATGTTAGTGCTGATAGAAGATGTCAGACTAACAGCCTTAGAAAATGAGGGCCTTAATTATCCCAAGAAGATGGACAGCATGGACAGCACCAGTGCAGGATCTCTTTCACTGAACCTTTTACTTCATTTCTTCATCTGAATTGAGAACACTTCTAGAGTTTAGAAAACAGTTTAATCTCTGAGGTCTGCAGCCTAGCTGTTGAAACTGCTGAGAAGGGAGCCAATTTGCGGTGGTAGTGAGGGCTTTATTTTAAAAAATGATATATATGTCCCTATACCCTAGGAACTAGTCTGAGCATCAACCCATGCACTGTCCAACAGTTTCTGTGACAGTGACAGCTCTGTTGCACACAGCTGTGTTATGTTGTGCTGGTGACCTCCAGGTGAAGGGCACCATATTCAACCTGACACTGGAGACAGATCATCTCCCTGGTCTGATTTTATCCTCTGTTTTTGCATTGCAGTTTCTTTAGTCTTAATTTGAATGAGACCTACGGTCACTTACTTTTAAGAATTAGCTCATATTTCAGGGCATCAGAAAAGATGCTAGGATGTGCCATAATGGTACTGTGCTAGTCTTCACGTTGATGTTAACTGGTGTACTTACTTTTGCAACTGTTTGGGCAGAGTTCTCAAAAATACATACTTTTTTTTTTCCTGTGTATTGGAAAACCTAGAAATACGTTAGACAATAAAACCCAAACACCTTCCAAACCATTGAGCTGGCAGCTACTGTGTTGGCTTTTGAGTTAAAATGAATACACAAGAGCTGCAAGGCACTGCTTAGTGCTTTACAAGATTGTTTTCTTAAAAGGTAGGTTTCTCTTGCCCAAACTGCTGTTTGTGGCAGAGGAAGCGATAGCTCCCACCATGCATGGATAGCAGGTGAAATGGGGGCACTGGCACAGTGAAGGGGCTAGAGGCAGTGCTTGCCATTGTAAATAAGCTATACATTTTTTTTCTTATTGGGTGCAGAATTTGTAGGCTGTGAGACTGCTTTCAGTTTGCAGGTGCAGATGATGAAATGCAGATGGGAATAAGTGCCCTGAATGAGGGGACTGTGACTTGAGTGGAAGTAGCCTGAATACTAAATACTGGTATAACATACCTACTTTGCTGGTTTTACACTACCAAAGAAAGAGGTGGGATATATACCATTGCAGGTTTCTTTGTTTGATTGTGTATTGTGGTGTTTGGTTTGGTGGTGTTTTTTAGTTGGTTGTTGTTTGGTTGGGGGTTTTTTGGGTGTGGTTTTTTCCTTTTTTTTTTTCTTTCTTTAATTCTGGACTGAATCAGTATCTGTGAGTTTCACCAAGAAATTATTTCACTTACCGTGCTTGATTTTTTTCTTCCTACTTCTCTTTCTGTTATAGGTCATTAAAATTTGTGTGTGGGTAGTAAAGTCTAGAGGTCACTTTTGTGCTGGAGGGTGTAAACCAGCTTTCCTACTTGTTACTGGATGTTGTTTGCTATTTTATGCTGAGGAGAAGTGATAGAGAGGAAGGAGAACGTAACACAAGATTTGTACACTGGTTACCTTTCTTAAAATAAGAAATACTGAGTTATAAAGGCTTAAATCATATGACACAGAGCCTGAGAACAGATGGGGAAAACATGAGCTGAATTATATGTAAAATTGTTGATAAGCAATTGAGATTGTCTGGAAAAGCAGACTAACTGTTGATACTGTGTGAATGCTGTGTTAGGGCAAGAAGCTCTTGATTCTGTATGAAAGGTTTATAGGAGTAATGAAATAGGAAAGCATACTCTGGAGAAGGGAAATATAATTATTTTTTTTATAATGTTGTAATCAAATTATTACAAATACATTGCAGTTAAATTAGTTAATCAGTTAAGAGATATATTTTGTTGCTTTTTCAGTTATTTTGAAAATGTTGGGTGACCGAAAATAGTTTTTAAATGTGTCAAATTTCTACATTCATAGCTGTATTAACCTTCCTTGTTTCGTCTGGGAAATGACAAGGACTTATGTTTGGGTTGTACTAATTTATTTTTCTCTTTTTATTTAAATCACTTATTTCTCTCTTTCTCTCCCCATTTTTTACTGATGCAATGAAAGAGGTGGTGGAAAGACAGTTTCTTTGTTCAGGAGCATATTGGCCTGGGGGCACAGTTTTGAGGAAACACCAGGAGGAGTCATATAGAGAACAACATCATAGACTTTATTCATTCAGTGTCAAACAAAAGTGAATAGCACCATGCAGAAACTTGCCCAAAATGCCGGTGGTGGTGAAGGCCTGATAGAATATAACAAGTTTGTTGCTTCCTTTTTTTGGGGGTTTTTTTGGGCTTTTTTTTGTTGCAAAGGATTTCTTACTCCATAGGAGTTTTCACAATAAGTGAGGCTCAGTATAGCCAAAAAGCCATGTCCTAAAAATCAAGTCTAGAAATATATATTGGCAGGAGGTTAAATGTGTAGGCTGTCTAGTCAAATAGCTAGGAAAAAAATAATGGAAAACTAATGCTCTCTTCAAATATTTAAATAACTTGAAAGCTACTCTTCCATTTCTCATGTGTAGTGACTGATCTTTGGTGTTGTTGAAAAGTGATTGCTGTATTTATGAGATGTGAAATTTTCTTTTTTGTGTGTGTTTTTTAAATACTTAAATATTCAAGCATTTTTTACATGTGAGTTTCTGTAATTCATGTGTAATTATTATGTTTTATGTGTTCAGAAGTTCCATATAACATTGCTGTGAGCTTTCTTGGATTTAGTGAAGATAAAAAAGGCAGTATTTGAAACAGAATTGTCTAAAAGATAATGAAGGTGTTTCACATTATCTGTGAGATTTCAGCATTTGTTTTATCCCATACTGGAAGTGATCAGACAGTCCCTCTGAAGTTGAACAAGTCTTCATTGGAAAAAAACAAATGCTGCACCTCTGAAAAACACTTGAACACCTATGAAATCAATTTTCACTGTCTATTTTCTAATCAATGGTAGTCTTACAGTTCAAATCACATTTGTCTCAAAGATAGTCACCTGCAGTGCCTTGGACCATTAATCTCTCAATTCTAAGCAGGGGCCATTGTCAATAGCTGTAGGGTTTTTTGTGTGGTGGTGGTGTTTTTGTTGTGTGCAAGCTATGCTGTCCTCTTTCCTGACAGAAAAGTCCTCATGCTTGTGAAAATGTAGACTTTTTGACCAGTGCCAATCAGCTAATTTTTCTCTCAATTGAATTTCTGTGTGTACTGCAGTAAGTTTGTGAGTCTCACAGGACAAGGACATTAATGGTTAGGTATGAACTAAATTGGCCTTTGACCAGTATTAGATCTCAAATAAAAAGTGGGAAGAAAAAAATGGGAGAGTTTGAATAGCTGTTTAGGAAAACATCCTCTCCATTAGGAAATACTTCCACAAAAAGCACTGAATTCATTAAAAAGAGCAAAACGTGGTGTTTCTGTTTCAAGATGTGCAAAGTTAATACATTGTCTGAGGAAGAAATGGTAGCTGTGTTGAACTTCCTATGCTCCTCACACACTAAGGACTAGAGAAATGCATTCACAGTTATTCCTGTTGAGGGTGAGGAAAAAAAAAAATGAGGAAAGCTTATATTTTGTTCAGAAAGCAGAAATATTTTGCAGTGTATTGGATGGAAGAAAGCAGTGTAGATTGACAAGGCTGATTTTTCTTTTGTTGTCAGCATGATATGTCGTAGAACATGGGTTTCAGAAGATGGCATATATTAATATAAGCAGCTATTACTGTTACTATAGTGATAGGATAAACATTACTTTGAGTGGTAAACTGTTATTATTAGAAAGGCATAGTTTATAATCATGCTTGTCTGGATGAACATGTTTTCTGCTTGATGGCCTTCAGGAAGGCAACTGGTTGAGGTTAAAGAGGTTTCAGAGTGTGAATGGATAATGAAGACAATTTGCCATCTGTCAAGCGGGAAAAAGAACATTCAATATAGAATCATGCAGTCCGGTGGGGTAGCATAGTAATAGCTGACAGCAATTATACCTGTTGTCCCAGTAATTATTATTTTATTAGGCTCAAGACTAAAATGACTCCTTTGCTTATGTAGAAAGGAGAGTGGCTTCTGAGTGCTGCAATCTCATGATACAGATGGACAACAGCCATCCGTTTATCATACACAAGGAAAAAAAAAAAGAAGAAAAAAGACAATGTAATTAGTTTCTGTTGGAGAAGGTGGTCTATATCTCTACCTTTACTTGTCCATTTTATTTATGTAAAGATATTCCTAAGCAGCTTTAAAAGCAGTCATAACTGGTGTCTATTTAAAATTGATTAATAAATTAAAATTTAACCTTGATTAATATTTAACTCTGATAGATTTGTAGTTTGACCCAGAACCATGTACAACATCCAAGATATGAAACCATTGAGCACTTAAGGAACTGAGACTTTTATGCCAGATATAAGGCACAGTAGAGTCTGTGCATCATTAGCAGAGGCAGTTTTTTTCTGTGTCACAATTTAAATTTTAGTCTTATTGAAGGTGGAAACTCAGAATGAGACAGCACAGTGTAAAGTCATACATGCTGAAACAAAGAGAAGGGCTCTGAATTCAGTGTTTCTGAAAGATGGATGGTTTTACAAATCAAACACAATCTGTAACCCCATTGCACCATAAAATCACAGCAGCCATTGCTGAAAATAAACAACTACCAATGAATCATCTCTCCAGATGAAAGTCGTGGAACAAGCTGCAGCTACACCTGAATGGGGGTAGAAGGATAGTAACTGCTGCTTATTCCTCTTGCACACAGGTTAGTAGGTCTCTCTCTCTCAGATGGAGTAGGATGGAAGGAAGTGGACGCTAACTCTGTGCATTAGTTTTGGTGCTGTGTTTAAATTGTCTCATGGTATGCTATGGAAATTACTAGCTATTTAGACACACCATAATATAATAGATTACACAGAAGGCACTATAATGCAACATGATATATCATTAATCTGCTATAGCAGGTTAAGAAATTTTAAAAAGAAATTAACTTCTACCTGCACTGAATAAATGATCTTTGGAAAAGAATTCAGCAGATTATCCACAGTTTTACCACTTGGATGTCTCTAATGAAAAAATTAATGACCACAGCTTTTGACCATCTGTTTTACAAGTATTCTGGCAGGTGTTAATACCTGCTACCCAACAATAAAGGTGTTTTCAGGCCAATTATCTTCCTATACACCTTAAGGAAAACATTGTTTGTGAAAGCTTAAAACTCTGCTCTTTTGTATTCCTTTTGTTCCAGTACCTGAAGGGGGCCTACATGAAGGTGGGGGAAGTTCTATTCAAAAGGGTTTGTAATGATAGGACAAGGAGCAATGGTTTTAGGTTAGGAAAGGATAGATACAGACTGGATATTAGAAAAAAGTTCTTTAATATGAGGGTGATAGACGCCTGGAATGGGCTGCCCAGAGAGGTGGTGGAGGCCCCATCCCTGGAATCATTCAAGGTCAGGCTTGAATGGGCTCTGAGCAGCCTGCCTTAGGTAGAGGTGTCCCTACTTGTGTAGGGAGGTTGAACCCGATGACCTATAGAGGTCTCTTCCAGCCTAAAACATTCTATGATTTTATGATTCTATGATAACAGTACTGTCTAAACACTTATCAAGGCATCTACTGTATAAATATTAACTACTGATGATTCTGAAAGAACCATTAAAGTTTAACTTGCATTTCATACTTTGTCGTCGTGGCTTTCTGATTCCATTCCAAATCTTTGTTGATAGAACCTTCCTTTACAGGTCTTTAATAAGGGTAATTTAAGATCGTGGACCATCTGTGCTGCAGAATATCCAAAAAGTCTTTCTGCTTTCAAATAGTAGAAAATCTCTTTGCTACTTCAGAAGTGGAGGATACATTTAGGTTCTCCCTTTCTCAGGTGTAGAATGTATGTGTGTATATATTTGGAGGGTAGTGAAGAGAGGATGTCTGTTTACTCTGTTTACTTTTACTAGGATTAATGTACTTCTAGTCACTTACAGAGGATAGAAAGTTAAGGGGAGGAAGAAGGAATAAAAATAACTGTGAGTTTTGACCTGCTGTTTGAACTCACTGATCTTCCTTCTCTACAGATCAATTCTATTAGTAAATTATTTTCTTTCTTAAGTGATATTTGAACCAGGTATCATTCACAGAATTTATCCAATGAAAACTTCTAAGCACTGACTGCTCACTTTTGTGGGCTTTGTAAAGTGATCTTACATTATTATTTTAGCATCAGGAACTGTTCTCGCACACACATATATTAGTATTAAGTTACTTTAAATTTAACAATGTAAAAATATTTGACCATAAACTTAATTTACTTGGTTTTGCCTTTCACACTTCTTAGACTGTATTTCAATATATTTACTGTTTTCTGTCCCCTCTGCTGACACAAAGTAATTCCTTTTCACAGCATGGGTTTGGTGTTGTCAGTCATTCAGGTGATTTGATCACGTATAAACAGGGAAAGCTATATGGTTATAAAATTTTTCCAAAAGAAGTAAAGATTCCACATTAGATAAAATACAACTTTTATTTTTAAAGTTTTATAGTTGGTTTTGTGGCACTGATCATGCTGGTATGGTTTTCCCTGCTTAATTCAACCTAAGACACATTTTTCCTTTTTACTTTTATTTAGGTTACATCATACAGATTAATTACTACTGCTAATGAGTACAGATTTAGTTCCTTCAATTTGTTTATATCTCTTTTGTTTCAATGCTTATGAATAATTCTTGCAGCCTGCCTTAATAGTTCTGCAATGCAAAAATGCAGTCCTGGTCCACCCTAAAAAGTTTCAGATATGTTGCCTTCAATTGTCAAAGAGGTAGGGGGAAATCTGTGGAAATGGTTGTAACTGAAAACAATCTCTCTTTCACTATTATTAGGAGGAGGTAAATAGTCTATTTTTGTCAAGTGAATGAGAAGACTGAAAATCTGTGAGGTTCATCATGCAGAGTGTCTACTGAGATGAGTTGGGTTCAGTTGGTTGTAGGATGGGAAGTATATGCCTAGTCCCAGCTCACCTTCATGAAACAACCTCATGCTATGGCCTTCTAATCATGACAACTTTGCTGGCCTCTGCTGCCAGCAGTCATATCCAGACAGCTCTTTGGAAATAGACACAGGAAATGCTTCTGTAGTTATGTTTGCCTCTGAATTTATTTATTTATTTATTTTTACCCTCACATCTATTTTGTCAGTATCTGCTTTTGGCAGTTGTGACTCCTGGGAACTTGACATCTCATTTTCATCCCGTATATTTATCTTATACCCTTTTTATAGGATATCTTTTCTACTTAAGAAGATAGAACATCATTAGGAAAACAGTGAGCCAATAAGAACATAAATATGTCACTGTAGTAAATCACTATAAATATTACTCAGTAATTCACAATGACCTGGTTTCTGTTCAACACCCATATTATCGATGTGTTATAGATTACATCTGTATATACAAAATCACATCAGAACTGTTTACCAAATTATTTCTTCAAAGGATTTCCAGCCTTTCATTTGTCCATAATAAAATACTTATTAAGCAATCACTGCCTCAGCATTCAGCTATTGGCATGGCACAAATCACATTGTGCACTTCTGCTCTCTGGGAATTGGGCATTCTTCTTAGAACCAGCAAAATAATACTAGTACATCAACATTTAAACATTGTTTCCAGAAGTGTGGGTTTGTATGCAGGAAATTAGTGTAAGAGTAGTGAGTGAGAGCTCTTACGGAACAGAAAGGTGATTTTATTGTACAAAATCTCTAGCAAGGTTGATTTTATCCACTCACGCTCCCACACCTAGAAACACTAAGACATGTAAATCCAGCTGCTGTAGACGGTATCACTTGTGCACAACACATGACAAGGGATGTCAGCTGTCAAGCCCTCACTACGCCTCCTGGTTTTCTCTTGATTGGTGACAAAAAAAATGATTTCTGTGCAGATATATACCGTCTAAGACAAAGATTTGACTGCATTGTGGTTCTTTTGTCTCAGAATCTTGCTTCTTTCATCTTCCATGGATTTTTATATCTCTGCTGCTTACTGTAGCTAGGGTAGCTAAGGACAATGTGCGCATAGGGAACCTGCTTTCAAATCTTGTCTCAAGGCTGTCAGCAGCCACCAAATGTATATGGATATGTTAAAACTTTGTTAAAGCACTTGTTAAAGCTCCAGCCTGCTGTCATAGTTCCTCATTTCAGTTCTTATTCCTGCTCCTGTCTCAGCTGTATAACTCTTCTAGTCTGGTCTGATAACAGGACTGTATTTATCTTGCATAGATTTGCTAGCATGACTCTGGGTTCAGGTAGTGCTCTTGTCTAGTCACCTTAGAGTAGGTCTGCAAACTCCATACCACCTAGACCCTGGCCTGTATTCTAAGTAGATTCTTAACCTTTCTCATCATTGCCTTTCTCTAGATTCAGTTCACATTGAGAATTCTGCATTTCAGGATAAATCTAAGTTCTGAGGGCTGCTCTCACTTCACTTATAGGATATGTTATCACAGGGTATCACAGGGTGTCAGGGGTTGGAAGGGACCTTGGAGATCTTCAAGTCCAACCCCCCTGCCAGAGCAGG
>JANIJG010017655.1:246679-260809 GCA_024611175.1 Megaceryle torquata | reverse complement strand
TCTCTATAATTCTCCCAACTGACAAGTCCTTTTTTCCATGAGCTGTATACTTCTCTCTTCCTTGAAATCTCCTTCAGGAGCTCCCTGCTCATCCACGCAGGTCTCCTAGCATGCCTTCCCAATTTTTTTCTCAATGGAATATATCTATCCTGGGACTGGAGGAAGTAGTATTTAAAAGTTAACCAACTTTCTTGGGCTCCTTTACCCTCCAGAGTCCTAGCCCAGGGGATTTCTTCAAGCAGATCTTTCAAGAGTTCAAAGTTAGCCCTGTGGAAGTCCAGGGTTGTAATCCTACTTAGTGCTCTACTTCCCCCTTGTATAATACTAAACTCTACCATATCATGATCACTGCCACATCATGATTGCTATCGCTTAGGCTGTTCCCAACACTAATGTCCTCAACCAGTCCTTCCTTACTAGTTAATACAGGGTCTAGCAGTATACCTCTCGTTGTTGGTTCCTTCACTACCGGCATCAGGAAGTTATCATCTATACACCGCAAGAGCTTTTTGGACTGGGTATGCCTGGCTGTGTGGGCTTTTCAACAAATATCAGGGTGATTGAAGTCACCCATGACTAACAGGGAGAATGTTCTAGAGGCCACTTCCAGTTGACTCTAAGATAAGTGCGGGACTGATCTGAGACCTGCCCCCCCTGAGGAGAGCAGGGCTGTTTGGAAGGCAGCTGTAGCCCTCCAAAAAGTATCTGTAAGAAGTGGGATCTTCTGGTTCTTCTTGATTAGACTGATTCCAAAAAGGAAATGAACTGACTTTCCTGAGATGAAGGAAATGGACGGAGCAAATACCCATTAGAAAGAGTGAAAACATAGCTAGAATTTGAAGTTCTACTAAAGAGCATTGTTCATTATGTAGAGATATGATCTTACTAGGTTTCTTCTCACGTTTCTTCTTGTTATTACTAGTGGTTTTAATTCTTCCTCTTGCAGGAGATGGAATTCCTACTAGAAAATTGCTTGTTATGTGTGTTCATCATCACTTTACTCAAAAAGCTCACACTTTCTTGAATTTAGCCTTTTAAAACCTCTGTGAAGTAGCATGGATGTTATTATCTTCACTTAAGATATAGGAAATTAAGACACATAAATCAACTTAGGAATTTGTGAAGATACTAGGAATAGAACTAATACCACATTAGACACAACAAGACCCTGTCACTAGAAGTTCATTCCTCTTTGGAAATTAGAGTAATTGGGGCCTGCAGTCTTTACTGTTCCTAAATATTCATGATGTAGTAAAGCTTGCTTTGAGTATACCACTATTCTTCAGTCTTCCCACTTAGCACTTTGCCTGAAACAGTGTCAGAGTGGGTCAGATGCACTCTTATGAGGGAAGAGTGACTCCTATAATATAGCCTTTTTATAATTCTGTTTCTATTAACTAATCCTTTGTTTCTTTTGTCAACAACAGAAAGCTGATCGGTAGAGAGAAACATAATTGTGATAAACTAACAGCATGGCTAGTGGATGGGTATGCCAGAAAAAGAAGATAGAAACAGAAGGAAAGTAAAGGATAGTACGTAAATAAAGAAACAAAACACTAGCAACTAAGAGTTACTGAAGAAGTAGGCAAAGCTCAAATTTTCTGCCTTTAGGAAGAAATGAGGTAGTTCCATGGGATGAGTATACATGTAAATTGTAGGCTGCTCAAGTATTATAGCGATATAAAATTGTAAACCAAAGAAAAAACTTTGTATGTAGCCTCAGTTTTAATGCAGCTCAGAAATCCTTCTGAATCTAATTTGATTTTTTTTCTCTCCTCATTTTGAAAGCATCCTTTTTCTAATGTAGACTGTTCTTTGACACATGGAAAGGCTCTAGTCTAAATGTCTAAGCATAATTCAGTTTTGCCTTGGCTTATGCTTATCTTAACAATATCACAGCTGACAGTTTTCCTTTCTGTGATTTATACCTGTGTTTTAGGCTTTTTATTACACCGTGGTATGGGGTTGGTGACAGAGAAAGTCTAAATGAGTTTCATACAGATTCCATATCTGGAAGCTTATTCTATTTTCTGCCTTTGTTTGTTTGTTTGCTTGTTTGTGTTTTTGTTGTTGTTTTGTTTTTGTTTTTCTTTTGTTGTGTTTTGTGTTTTTGTTGAGAAGGCCCAGACTTAATTATTTCTCTCTACAAATAAGAGCAGAATGCACATCTCCAGCATCAGCACTATATTTCTTTCTCTCTTGATTTACCAGCCTCTTCCACCTTTTATCAGACACTTAACAATATAAACAAATAAACAAACAAAATAAAATTGAAGCTTATTTTACCATATTAATTCACTTCTTCTGTTTTCTATTTTGTATTTGCATGTGTAATTTCCTCAGAGGAAAAATACTTTAAACAAATTGTCTTTAATAATATTTTTTAAATTATGTGAGATTAGAAAGCCTCTATGTTGTGTTTGAATAGACTAACATAGTGAAGGAAAATATGTATGATGGTAGGTGGGTGCTGGAACATTTGACTTCTAAGCTTGCTTGAGCACTTGCTACAGATGTGCGAGGAAGACTGGTCTGCTCTCATGTTTGTAGCAGAATTTGTAATCACATTCCTTGGTTTTCTCATGGAACTGCTGGGATACTCCGTGTTATTCACTGATCCAGATCATGTTCATTCATTTTTTTATAAACTTGAAGTTAGCTTTAATTTTCAGAAAATTCTCACTTATTTTTCTTGCATGCTGCTCTTTCTGAGTGTCATTTCCTAACATTCCCTTTACTTAGAGTGGCAGGCAGAGCTCTTGTTGGATGTGTATCTGCTTTTGAAAAAATACCTTGTGTGGAATTAGCATTGGGTTGAAATTAAGTATGTACTCAGCATGCATCCCTGAGGCAGAAACAAAACCGTTCGTGTTTTAGCCCACTCTGGTATCCTGGTTTGAAACGTAAAAATCATTTCAGCTAGGGTTGAAATTGTCTAGTCCTTATGGTGCTTCAGGGAGTACCCCACAATCTTACCAGTGCCTTACATCTGTATCATACCTGGATCCCAGGTTAAGGGGGATGAAACTCATGCTAAGAACTACCCCTGTCTAGAGCAGATTGACCTTAACCATGCTACACAGTGATTGACCCTTGATCTTCTCTGAGACCCCCACATTGAGAGACTGGAAACAAATGGGGAATTAAAGTTACTGAGCAGACTAGTCATATCTTGTGTTTAGACTAGTGCAAAATCAGCAGTATGACACAGCTATTGTTTAAAGAAATGAGGTCATGCAATTCTACACCAGGTTAAAATATGGTAGAGTGTCACAGATCATCCCACTGAAACTCAGCTGTGACTGCATTGTACTGTGCAAAGTATGTTCACTTTTCTTTTATATTGCAGAAACTTTATCTTTGTGAGTATAGTGGGTGTAAATCTATTCATTCTAGTAGTTAATCTGGTCAGAGCCAATATATTTTATAGACCGTCTGTGTTAGAGCTTAATTCTTGTAATTATTTAGAGTAGTATAACTCATTGCAGACACTGTGTGCATGTCATGTAGTTAATCTGGTTACAGCTCTTGGTGCAGTCTGTACAAATCACACATCACAACATTTTAATTGTATTGTCAGTCTGTGTTGCATAGAGTTTATGAAAATCTCAAGGTTATTTAACCCGTAGTTAATTATGGTAAAAACGTGAGTCTTTTATGTCTGGACACAAGAAATCCAGCCACAACTAATGGGTTAGGAAGTGTACTGATTTTTTTTTTACACAGGCAAATTAAATAGGATATTATCATTAGAAAGCAATGCTCTCAAACTGCAAATACAAATTTCATAACTGCAAGGACCAAAGATCCACATATCTAAGAACAATTTAGGAAATCTATGCTGGTTAAGTGATTGTTGCTCACAGAACCTTTTTTGGTGCTCTACAGTAGAGGCTGAATTTGCATGTTGTATTCTATTCCGTATGGTAATGCTGTAAAGTACACACAGGTCTCTGTTTGGAAGATTTATGGCAGATTTGGGAATTCTGTTTTGTGTGCAGGAATGAAAAATGTGCATGGATAGCAGAGAGCAACATGTAAAAGTTTTTATAGTCTCAGAGTTGCTTGCAAAATCGGAGTGCAATTCCGATTGCTCACAGGTCAATGCACCAGTAGTGGCAGTTAGCTAAGTTTTTACACAAAATCAAAGTGAAATGGAAGTGTTTCTAGCATAATGCTCTCCAGCTTTTTGGTTCAGGGAAGTAAACACATAAAAACAGTACTAGAGAACCTGTCTGTAAGAAGGTAATAGGTTTTGAGTAAACTTGATAGAAGAAGGTCCCTAAACTTCTACGCTATCTAGAGCTTATTTGGAACTGTATGATGTATGTAATAGGTAATATTATTCAGTTTAGTGAAACAAACATAGATGTTCCTTTCTGTTGAAACTTTATTCTTATCACTGATTCTATCTTTTAATGGCTGACTGAGACTTGGTGAGATGTGCAGGGGGATCTGGTCATATATATCTTTGTAAAAAGAGAAACAAGCCAGCAGCTTTTCATATCTTACATTTGTCTGTAGAAAACTGCATTTTATTATGAGGGTATTCCATAAGTTAACATATCAGAGTGTGATTTTGCTTGTCAGGAGCACACAGTAGTGAGTAAAGCCAGCTCTGGATACACCAAGGCAGCATGTTGATGGTACCTGAGGCCTGTAGACAGAGCAATTAAATTAACAAAGCCCTGCCTCTCAGTAGGAATGAAATTATCCTTCAGAGCTTTCTTGTTCCCTAAGAAGCCTGAGTGCAGTGTCTCTTTCACACACCCACTGTTTCAGCTTCTGAGCTTCAGCTCAGAAATGGAAAGACCAAGTCGTCTTCAGCATGTCAGCTTAGCTCTGTGTATGCATGTGAAACTCCCTTTATTGGTTGTTAAATGCGTGTTTTGGCAGTTCATGAGAGTGAATTGTATTTTCTGTCAAATATGCACACTTGCATTTCTGTGCTTCCCCTCCCTCCAACAAAATAATTACTACAGTTTTGATCATTTTTTACTTAATATTTAGATGAGAGTGCTGCTTAGGGAAAATAAGCTTTCTGTATTGCATCTCTGTTTTTAGTGACTACTGCAACAATGTGAAGAGCTTCTGTGTTGGTTTTCCATGATCTAAGCTCATTCTTAAGTCTTGTTTATAATATATCAAGGAGTCCTTGAGTGGGACTTCACTGTGTGCTTTGAGAGTGTGTCATATGGGCAGAACCATCCCTGCCATGACTGTCCCAAATAATCTAGAAGGTATCAGAGGAAACTCAGTAAACAGCCCTTATCCAGCATCTCAGTGTTTTCACATCATTAGAATTTTCAGCAAAACGCAGGGATTTGTTTTGTTTTGTTTGTTTGTTGTATTTTTTTTTTTGTAAAAGATACTGTAAACATGAGCTCATGTTTTCACTTACATTTGCCTTGGAAAATCTGTGAACCTTTCTTGTTTTACTGTTCCTTTTTCTGAAAGTGTCTCTGAATCTTCACCATAAGCCAGACAAAAACAAATAGAAGTTCTTTCTAGACCTGTAAGTAGTACTTTGAAGACAAAGCAAAGAGCTATTTGAATGGGCTAAGGTGATTATAGCTCTCCTTATATGTCTCTGGCTCCAGTTTCATGGAAAAAAGACTGCTGTGCAGTTGGATAAATCCCTAATAACTTCAAGTGGTACATGCCATGTGTCTGGAGCAGTAAGAAGGGATTGTAGATAACAAGGGAAGTGGAGACCTAAGGAATGGAAGACAGTAAAGTATGTTGATGTTACAAGATTGTAGATCTCTGTTTTACATATCGAGCATCATGCAGGGATCCTTCTTCAAACTGAATGGTGGCTATATGAGTGCAGTGGCTGTCATTCTGTTTGGCAGGGATTTATCACATGGTTTGCTGGTTAGTCTTTCAGCCACCAGCATAACATTTACACTCCCATGTAAAAAAAACAACCCAAAAGCCTGTTTCTCAAAAGAAAAATATTTCTATTCTGCAGCCTGGCTGACCCTTCACCTTTTTATGTAGTGTTTTTATTTTTTATTTTGAGTATGTCCGGATTTAAATATTGAAGAGCGATTAATGAAGATAAACTACATTTGGGATATGCAAAACGTCACAGAAATCTTGAGCCGTTAAAGCTCATCTGTCATATCAGACAGATGAATAATAATTTAATTTTTTTTTCAAAATCCTATAACATCGTTGCTGTTCCCTGTAATTTGTTTGAAAGAACTGATTTATGCTGTTTGTACCTGAGATTCATATTTCTATTAGTAAGAACACCAGTTCTGTGTAACAGTTCAGCATTCTCTTCATGTTCAGATCCTTTGTTTGTGCAACATTCGGAATGGTCATATTCTTTTCTGAAGGATGCTTTGTGGGAACAGACAATTGCCTTACATAGTGGAGCACTCCCTGAACAAACACTCACTCAATAGATGGTATTTTTTATGAAATATTGCAATTTATATTACTCCATGGCTTGAACCTCAAAACATAGACCAAAATAATACTGTTTTGACATTGTATGAACACAGCAAAATCATTTTTTTTCTCCCGTAAAGCTTACAAATATAACATAAAAGGTAGCAGACAGGATATCAACAAGAGAAGTGAAAGGAGATGGTGAGAATGTATTGATCAGCATGAGTGATCTCAGCACATCAAAGCTGCGTTAGCTTTTTCTCAGCTGTCACAGAAAAGCAGTCTACTAAGAGGAGATACAAAAAATGATGGTGACTCACCCAGTGGATGTTTATAGAGTTTTTTTTGAACCTGTGAACATTATGACAAGGCAGGCAGGGATTTGGAATAAGTGATCAGGCTAATGTATCTGAGAGAGTCTTTTTCCCCAAAGTGGTATCACTGGTGAAGACAGCTATAAGGGAGAGCTGCAGCACCCACACCTACCACAGAAGGGTCTGAGGGAGAGGGGGTGCACATCTGTAACCTGCATGGTACAGTGAGTGAGATGCTGCATGTAAATGTGTGAGGAGGAGGCTGTGTGTGTGTCTGTGCACATGATTCGACCTTTTCAGTATTACTCATGAAAGGGTGGTAATAAACATCTACAAAGTTTAAACTTTTTATAATTGTGGAAATTTCTTCTTACTTGTGGTTTGTTATTTGACTGATACTTATCCTGTATGTATAAATCACTAATTACTTGTTAATTACATGCCAATAATTAATCCATAAATCATGTCAATACTGTTTTGTTTTAAACCATGTGCATGGAGCAGTTTTTCCTTGTGTGATATATTATATGGGAATAATTCCCTGTGGGAAAAGCAAAGATTGATAACTGAATGGAAGAGGGTCTTGGCTAGCTCAGGAGGAAGATTTTAGGTGGTGGCTTGGAAGATTGTGCCTAGTAAAACTCAGAAGGAAGGTTTGGAGTGCTGAGAAGAGTTAAATGTTGGAAGAGGGGATGGTAAAAGAGACCAAGTGCATACTTTGAGGATGGAAAGGGATATCAAATGGAAAAATAAAGGAGAATAATACTGAAGCAGATGAGAGATGTTACAGTGTAATTCAGGAGATGCAATGGGACTTCAGGGGCATGATTTATAAAATAAGAGTTGATCAATAGATGATGTCTGAAATAATAATGAAGGAAAATGTGGGATGAGATAGTGAGAACTCACAAAGAAATCAAGTTTTGTTTGTTTGTTTTAAATTTTATTTTTGCCACTTGGTAGTAGGATCCTATTCAGAGAAAAATACAGTAATGGGATTTAAAAAAAAAATAATTCCAACAACTTCCCATGAGAGCTGATGCAACAAAAACTTCATGACTTACATACTGGAGAAGTGTGTTAATTTGGAAGATAGGCCAAAAAAAAAAAAAAAAAGAAAAGAAAAAGGAGGAAATGCATTTGAAATGCATTTATTAACAGATTTATCTGAAATATAACTTAGGCTGCTGTTCAAAGTATTTGGACAACTTTTTTGTTCCTGAATATGTAACCATATACTTTCTAGATTCTTTTCTGATTCAAAAAAGACAAGTTTGTTTTATGAATATCCTTCTCAACTCATAGTCTGATGTTGTTTGTCCTTTTGTATATTTGACTTCTTAAGAAATGGTATTCTGTTTTTCTTATCTGCTAAGTTTTACTTGAATGACATGTTTATGTCTTCTCTATATAAGGTAGGATATCAAGTTAGAAATACATACATTCTATAATATGCTTATTGTCAACTGGGATTTATGGTAAAAAGAAAATAAGTCTGGGAAGCAATAATTTTTTCTGAATCCTACCTCTTACAATTCAGATCTCCAAGAACAGACATTTAAGAGTTTACAAAGATGTCAGTTATGATTAATATAATTTATATAATTTTTGAACAGTGACACTGTGGAAAGCTAAACTAATGACTTCAGAGTGTCTCAAAGAGCCATGTGTCAAGGACACACTGTATTCAGGGTGCCCTGAGAACTGCCTTGTTTGCCATATCAGGTCTTATTTGTGAAGTCTCCCATAGCAAAATTCTTAGAATTCTTGAAATCTACACTTGTTATTAGTTTATTTACAGGTATTTTTCATTATCTATATTAATTTTCCATTATATACATGACCTCTTATGGAAAGCCATGCCCATACTTCAACATTTTGCTATATAAAGCAGTGTTAATAAAAAGAGAAAATGATTAAGTGGGTGGAAAGAGAAAGTAAACATAGCAGTTGGTCCCCACTAAAAAACAAAAGATCTGTTCATCTATTTGCATAGTTTTGGTGTGGGGGGAAAAAAAAAAGATAAAATTTGTTTCATTCAAATGATTGTTGCTTTAAGTTCCGAGGTTCAAATGATAGAATAAAGCTCTAGACTGAGACTAATTCATATAAATATAAACTGCAGAAAGTATCTGTGGGAGACACTCTGAAATGGAAATAATTTGTCCACTACTATTAGCAACCATGAACCACCAAAAAAGGAAGTAGTTTACGTAACTACTTTTAAGAATAACCAGAATATCCCTGTAGTGGTAGCAGTGACTTAAGTTTTCTTGAAAGACTGACAAGAACTGATACATATTTGAAGTGAAGAGATAAATGTTTTGGTGTAAGGAGAATGCTTTGGTAAGTATTTCACATAACTTCAAAAATACTTTCTTCTGGATATAAAATGGGAAGACTGTTATTGTCTAGTGTCACTAAAAACGTCTGTTACCATTTTACCTCTCAATGGAGTCCTAGAAAAGCACTGTCTTATATACACTTCATAAATTCATAAAAAAATGTCTTTTTGTATACAAAAGCTGTATTTACTGATAGAAATACACAACTGGGAAAAAAAAATGACTTAAAGATTGTTTCAAATATACCCCTGCTTTGCATTACAGTTATGAACATAAGTTAAGAAATATAAGTGCTTTCCAGGGTGAATATCAAAGTGTATAGAGTGTTGTAAATTTTTACATTTTAGTGTTAAAATACCTAGAAGAAATTAGAAATAGAAAAATGCAGAAACAAAACTAGAGACAACAGTAAGGTCCCAGGCTGTTGAACTAGTTTCTACCCTTGCATAGCCAGCTACTCTGAAAACAAAAACAGAACAAAAATCTTTGTTGCTACATATTGTCTCTTTTCCAAGAGGGAAGTCTATAGTTCATGGTTTTCTGAAGAACTTGTCTGGTCTTGTAATCTCTCCTCTTGAGGCATTAAGTGGAACATTAATGTCACGGGTTCAGTATTAAAAAGGATGAATTAGGTGTTCGACGATAGGGATTTAGTGATTTTGGTAACACTGGAAAGAAGGTAAGATTGAAATTGCGTTTTTATCAATCGGTACATGTGTTAAAATGTGGTGGACTGAGAGCTGTGAGGAAGGATCATGCTGAAAGGAAGGAATTCCTTTACTCTTAGCACTTAGTCAGCAAGTAAGTTATATGAACCCTTACATCTACGGGCTATTAAAATCAATCTTACCAGGAGTAGGATTTGCTGAGGCTATGTATTAGAGACAGATAGAGCTCCACTTTGAACAGTTTGGTCATGTTTTGTTAGGATAGTAAAAAGATACACCTGAGCTTACACTTGCCTCCTAAATTCTTTGAAAACCTCTTGTCCTTCTGTCCTGACATCCTTCCCAAATTATACACCTTCATGAAGTAACACAACAATTGTGGCTTTAAAAGTCCAACATAATGTGAAGTTTGCGGTTGACATCATTTGTGCAAGACTACTGTACAACTTCATAAATCTTCTCAGATTCACACATTGTAAATGTTGAGCTGTGGGACTGATAAATTTTATGACTGCACATTTCCAGCTCATGAATTCATAACTAGACGTTTGCAACTTGCAAATCTTATTTAATAACTGTGACCTTAATGTGTAAAGACTTCATGCACTATAGTGACAGAAGAAAAACAGCCGACTGCTGTGGAATCCAGCCTATTACATTTGTCTCTAAAAGTCTTAGAGCAGAGGAGGGTATTTTATTGCTGAAGTTTCAGTGCAGTTAAAATATTTGTCTGGGGTTTGCATGTAATAAAAGTTCGCATGATAGTAGTTTTAAGATGTCTATTGAGTGTAGGGTTAGGTATAAGCATCAGTAAGTTTAGGCTTAGGTATAAACAGCATAAACGGTATCGATTATGTTAATGTTTATCATGATTACCTGGTAACTATTGCTCACCCATAAGATACAAATTCTTATGTTAAGCTATTTAAAAATTAGGCCTAAGGATATGATGATAATCTGTTCAGCATAAGGTTTATAGAAAACTCTGTTGAATCAAAACTTGAATCAATGATTTTTTTTTTCCTGTTGTTGCGCTGATATGTTACAGTTTTACATATTCATACAGAACAGTTCATACTGCAATTGAGGTGACACTAGGTATGCCACTGTATCTAGGAACAGTCTACTTTGGAAGTGCTTATGAGTTATGCTTATCTCAGTTCTTTATTTTTTATCACTTGTAAAGAACTTCCTATTCACTATCTTAACCAAACAAGAAAACAAACAAACACATTCTGAATAAATCACCTCTTTCAAAGATGTTCATAAACATAGATTAATTTCATGCATAGGCCTTTGCATTTCTATGAATCAAGTCAGGAGTTCAAGATTTTGTCCACGTCTTTGCCAAAGGATTTACTTTGTCTCTGTAAAAGTTCCCCTTTGCCACCCAGTGTTCACAAAGCCCAGGCTCTTCCTGAGTTTAGTCAAGGGTGGGCTGAAGGCTCTGCAGTCCCTGGAGCTGGGTCAACAGCAAATGCCTACACATTTGGTTTCCGCTGAATATGATTTTTCCTGTCCTTTGATGTAAAAAAAGGAAATCTGAACTGACAGCTTGTGGAAAAAGTGCTAGGAGATAGTAACACTTATTTAACCCATACTCTTCATTATAGCTAAATAAAGGTAAGAGGAGAATGATGGCATCTTCATACCTTTGTGTTTTCTACAGTACTTTTATATATTTGAAAGAGAATGTTAATTACTATGTGAAGCCCTGTTTGGTACTTTGTCAGAGGCACTCTTGACTATGGGTTTTCAAATAAAGCAAGAGGTAAGCTAAGAAAGCTTGATAAGACAAATCTGAATCAAATTCAAGACCTTTCTGCATTTTAAAATGCTTAGATCATAATGGACTATAACCTCACTAGTGTCTTGACTGAAGAAGACTTTTTTTGAGGTTAAGTCTTTCTCATATCAAAGCCAAAATTGCCTTCCAGGGAACAAGCTCTAATATGAAAATGTATGATCACTCCTATTGTAAGAGGTAATTCATTCTAATTCTTGTTTCAAATGCTTTAGTTTGACAAGATTTCAGATACATAATACAAATAAGCAAACTATTTTGATGTCAAAGTGTATATTAAACAACAAAATAAAATTTCAGTATAGTTGATTTATGAGAGAAAAAATAGCAAATGCTTAAGGAAGTGTTAAAATGTTTTTACTTTTGTTTATGCAACCACTCAATTATGTTTTGAAGATAGCTGCTATGGCTGTTGGACAACACTTGAAATTCTTGGATTTCTTATTCTTTTCCTGGACAAAAGGGATAAAAATATCAGCTGCACACTGAGGTGAATTTCAGTGTATTTTTAGATGGGTTGTTTACTGCTATAGGTTTTCTTTGGCCACAATAATGCTTGGCAAAAATTGAAGCAATTGTACTATATTGTACTCTCCATCAGAGTTCCCCCAGCTTCTCAGTAGAAATTGGTTTTAGACATGAAAATAATCTTTGAATGAATTCTGCTGAGACAATTAAAAGAAAGAGTTTGGGTCAAGAATTCTTGTCATTTTGTATTAAGACAGTATTGCTTGCTTTTGAATAGTTTAAAAGAAAAAAATAATTCCATATTTATAGAATAGTGTCTAAAACTTTGTTGAAATCTAACTCACTTAAAAGAATGCCTGAGAAATAAGCCTCTTAAAAGAAAACATTTTCTCTAGGCTACCCTAAAACATATTGAATAATTCATGGAAGCCATTGAAATAAATACAATAAAGAATGAAGCAATTAAAGAAATACGGTTTGAGCACTGAGTTTATATATTTAACTATTTATTCTATGTGCAAGATTTTGTCATCAGTGAGACAGGGAAATAATGTTGGGGGAAAATAGAGGATTTTTTTTAATGTATTAATTTAAAATATACTAAGCAATTGAGGATAGAGGCTTTGAATGGTCAGTGAAAATTTTAGAAAGCTATCTATTTGACTGAAATTATTTAAGGAAATCATAATATGGTTTTGATGGTCTTCCTCCTGGTACTAGGTCTCAGGGCCCTATGTTACACAGGTTTGCCATTCCCAAGTTTTGGCACCCTTGTCAGCAAGGACAGGGCTAACCATGGAACAGAAATGCAAGAAAGAACTAGTATTCTGTGACTTTGTGTATCGCTCCCTTCTGTGGATATATAGATGGAGTTGTGGCTTTACCCAACTGCCTTTTAGGAGCCTGACTGAAGAAAACAGTCTCATGAAAATCTGTTTGAAAAGAAGGCAGAATGATCTCTTTAATGCTTTCATGTGAAGTATACACATATAACTCTGAATGAATGTCTACCCATCTGTATGTCCGTTATCACAGAAGTTCTGACCATAAGGATTGTAAGCAATTTCTAAAATGAAATAACCAGCAGACAACTTCGAAACAAATCTGAATAGAACTAAACGCCTTTTGAGAAGTAAATAAATTATTGATTTGATTCTAGGACACTATTTTGTGTAGTATTAGCTATCCACAATATATTTCTTGCCTTGTTTGAGAAAAGATATGATTCTCAATAGCCATTAGTCTTTCAGATTCCCAGTACCAAGTCTACATTTGCTGCAATAGGTTTAAAAAAAAAAGGCAAACAAAACCCAATACCTTTCCTCCCACTGCCAGACAGAATCTAGCTATATGAATACTATTGTGAGCATAAAAAATGTACAAGATTCCAAGATTCTTTCTCATTCTCTTTATTTTTTGCAGTTTCATATTTTAATTTTAAAAAGTCAAACCAAACCAACTAACAAAAATGCCACAATGTTTTATTTCCCAAATAGATAAAAGTTAATCTGTTAGATTTTGTCAAAGTAGAAGGAAATGCCAAATTCTCCTTGAAATTGTAATATCTTTTTTAACCTGTTCCAGAGTTAATTTTAGTGCATGCATATTTATCTCTGCAAAATGTTCAGATACACTAAAGTCACCTCAGTATCTGCTTTTTTATTCCTTTTTATTTACTTAATTCTTTTTTACTGGTTCAGTGATGTATGAATGTAGTGGTATTATGTAACTACATGGAAAAATATATTTAATATAAAAAAATGCTTTCTTGATTTGTGTTACAAGGTATTTTTAATAAAATGAGGTTCTTGACATGAGACATGTTAATGCTGTGAAAAAAACAGTTCTTAACAGTACAGTAAACCTAAGTTTAAAGCTAAATGTTCCAAATGAAAACACTGAAAAATATTTAGGATGGTGTCACATATGTGGATGCTTTCAAGTTTTGCAGTTTTTTCTCTTAAACGGTGCAAATCATCTGTAGTTATTTTGCAGTAGATACCCTTAATTTAAAATAATGGAAGTATGTCCTGTTGACATGCATTGTAAAAATAATAATAGAACAAAAGCCACTCCACCCCCCCCCCCCTCCTTTTTTTTTTTTTTTTATTCACTCAAAATAGACCAAA
>JANIJG010017655.1:224926-242120 GCA_024611175.1 Megaceryle torquata | reverse complement strand
AGTTGAATACCGGTTGGTGAGGTTTGGGTTATAGTTGTTTGGTGTTGTGGGGGTGTTTGGTGGGGGGGGGGTGGGGTGGTGGGTTTTTTGTGTTGGTTTTTTTTTTTAAATTCTGCTCACATGTGTTCATTTGATGAAAATCAGCAACATTTTAACATACCCATTTTCACATGAAATATTTTATCTAATGATCTTTATAAATTTTCTCAAACAGCTCAAAATTTGTATTAAATACACGTTATGCTACCCAGATGCTGCTGGTTTTATGCACTTATGCCATAAAAATTGAGTAAAGAGCAACGATACGGAAAGAGATGTGACAGATTAACAGGGCATTATGCAGTTGTTAGGAAGGAAAGATAACTGTTTCAGTACCTTTTGTAATCTATACCTAAACGCTTCATTTCCTCTGTGGGAATACAAGATGAGAAGTGATTTCTAGGACATTTGTAGCCATTACAGCAAAGGAACAGTCACTTTCTGTCTGGAAACCTAGTGGCTGACCATATCACCTGTCAGAATAGGATGTGCAAAGGGGAGTCCATATTAACATTAATATCAAGACATGGATATTAAACCACTGTACAGTATAACACTCTTCCCAGAGACTTGCAGCAAATAAGTGATAAGAACGGCATTAGACAGAACAGGATTTATACAAAGACGTGCTTCCTTTTTTTTTATCCAGAATGTCAAAAAATGCAAAAATAGACACAGGTTTCCTCCTATTTTGTTTCTGTCCCTGAATCTTCTAATGACAAATGTGACTACCAGGCTTTCAAACCAAAGCTAATGCAAATCAGTATTTTGATATATGAGGAAAATCTAATAGCCAGAGGTGTCAATTATTTTTTTAAAACTGTAGAATGCAAGTTACAGTTGTTATATGTTGTTAAAAGAGTGCAAAGCCTGGGAGGTATCTTTGTTTCCTTTCTTGTTTTCTAGACCTATGAGTTGCAAAGCTACCCCATTTTTCTATTAATAACCATATGACAACAGCAATGGGAAATGCTGCTAGTACAGTTGCATTGGTGTAATAATGTGGGTCGCATCATTTACTTAATGATGTCCTTCAGATAATTTGGTAAAAGGTATACTGATGATTCCTATGTTCATCTCCTGGACTCTAGTGCTTGATCTAACTATATGCGTGCACAAATAATGAGTAAGTAATAGTAAATCCCATGTTTTAAGTGATGACAGATTGAGAACTCTGAAGTTAGAGAATTCACATTTGGAGATAGTACTACATCCTTAATTCACACCAAGAAGAGATGTGCATCCTTCACTGTAGCTACAAAGTTGACCTGAAAGGAAACTGTTAGCTTTATATTATCAAAGCAAGTCAGTAACAGGGGATTTCTGATTAATATACTTACTAGTTATAGAATCCTAAAGAAATAGATGGAGTCTAGAAAACGAGTTGTAAAGATGCAACCGAACGTTGCACTTACAACTTCGAGCCATACTATAAGGTAAATGAATTATTTGCAGTGATAAATGTACTGATCTGTCCCACTGTAAATCTGATGCTATTTAAGACAAGGATGGGATCTAGTTGATAACTGGCTTCAGCTCAGTTCAGTTAGTAATTTTTCTAACAAATGAATTAATATGAAGTGAATGCAGAATCCCACTTCAGGAAAGGAGTTAAACCTCAGAAAAACCACAAAACCACAAAACCAAACCCCACCCCACCACTCCTCCCCCCCAACCAAACCAAAAAAGCCTAACAAAATTAAGCAACAACCCCAAACAAACAAATAAAAAACCAAACCAAACAAACAAAAACCAAAACAAAACACAACAAAAAACCCCACCCCAAAACCAAGCCACAGACCTGGTTTGCAATTGCTTTTCCCCTTTCCCAGCCAGCACTCTTCTAGGACACAGTGTTTTCTTTGGAATTAAATCTGTAAGCTATATGGCAGTATTAGGAGGGATGAACATTTATGAAGCAGGTGTGAAAATGAACTCAGTTCCTCTGACTTCAATTGACCATCTGTTTCTTCAGCAAGTGTAGAAAAAATTGTGCAACAATCCTCTGTAGGTCAGTGGAGGAGGGAGACTAGAAAATAATTTTGCATGTGAATTCTTCACACTTTTTGTAATTAAAAGAAAGAAAACAAATAATAATTAAAATGAAATGCCAACAAATTGAAATTATTCTATTCCTGTACCTAGTTAACTATTTTCAGCCTTCTTTTTAACATGAGCAAGCAGAGAGGCTCATTCTGTTGCTTCCATCAATAAAATTTTGATTCCATAAAGAGATGAGAGCGGTGTTTATCTGCTTACTACTTAATTATTCTTTATTATCAAAATACTTCACTTTTAATAAGTTGCTCTCCTTTATAATTAGATTATCTCTTGGATTACACTGGAATTTTCCTTTGAGGATTTATTTTTATTTGATTACTTTGTATAATTAAAGATGTCTATGTTGTATTACACCACTCCAGCCTTTACTGTAGGTAGCTGGTGCCTGGTATGTGGGAATGGTAGGAGATGAGAAACTTTTCATCACGTTTTTGTGATTGTAGTTTTCAATTCCAACACATTCATCTTATTTAGTGTATATTATCATGTCAGAAATACATTTTATAAAGTAATACTTTTATTATTGATTCTCTCTGTCTTCTAAACAGAAAGGCAGTAAATAGGAAGACACTTTTTGAGAAGTAAAAAAAATAAAGGCAGTGATTTGTCATAGTAAATCCAACAGAGAACTATATTTTCCAAAAACATGACAATCACAGATCATACCTGAAAAAATATGCAGTGAAATCTGCTAGATAAAAACAACACCAATTTGTTTGCTCTTCTGTGTAACTTTAAGATAAATTAGTTCTGTATTGGTTAATTAAAAGAAAATTTCAGGCCACTTCCAACTAAGTGACAGGACCAGTATGTACCATTTGATTTTTGTAGAGGTCATATTCAGCATTTATCTAAAAATAGGATTTGAAATCTAAAATTATGACAAAGGTTGTAGTGTTACTATATTAGTCATAATGTTTTACGATACTTCATTTTAAATAGAGAAGACATTACTTGAGTCCAGTATTTGCTTAACTGAATACTTTTGATTGAACAAATGTTGAAATATGGAAATACTTTAGAAAGGAAATAATTAGTTGAAATAATCAGTACCAATATGAGATGGCCTTAAATTGCTGGGGCTTTTGATGTGTCCTTGCATATTTAACTTTTTATTTGAATGTGGCATCTCTTAGCAGAAACAGTATGCTGATACAATAATATTGCACACTATTTTATATGTGCAAAGTGAGATTGTGGGAATTTTTTTCTATCTCAGTTAGGAGATGTTAACATCCCAGTTACTATTTTATTTCTAATCTTAATATAGACTAGAGACTTGCATTTCACTAGAGTTGTTTCATTAGTATTGAAGTATGCTACTGTGACTTTACAAAAAAATCTCAACCTAACATAAAACAAAACAAAAACCATAAAGAAAAAAGAGTTTTACTGCCTGAAATGGGTGAATTCAGTGTTTGTCATAAATACAAAATAAAACAAATAAGGAAAGTGTGCCCCCCATCCCCCAAATGCCAGGAGTATTTACTTTTCTATAAAGAATCTTCACTAAAGCAGATTCAATTGGAAGCATTTTAGAGATATTACTAGGAGTTTCTGCCATGAAATCTAAATTTTAATCACCAGAATTCTTATTTTTGTTTCACTTGTTACTGTTTTCACAGTTATGCAAGACGTGTCCAGACCAAAATGAATGTGGTCTTATTTGCATTCACATGATTAAATTCATTCTGAGAGTATGAAATAAAAGAAGATCAGGTATTTTCTTGTTGGACTAACGGAATATATTTAGGGAATCTACAGAACTTGCAAGATTGCATTCGATTTCTGATGAATCCAGAGATGTATATGTACCATCATCACTAATGCTGAAAAACATGGATCATTTAAATTTATTTTTTTCCCCCCTTCTCTCCCAGATATGCAACATTAATGTTGATTGAAATGACATGACATGAAATAGGTGCCAAGAAAGACCTCATTGTAGAAAGTCCCACTGAGGTGATTTATCTATGGTGAGTAACAGTTTAAACATGACTGTTCACAGGCAAAAAAAAAAAAAGTGTGTATATATATATATTCTGATTTCATCTATGTATATAGCTGAGTGCACTGTAGAATTTGTTGTTGTGTTTGTTTTTTTAGTAGGATGGAAGACCACAGCTTTTCTTTATTCAAACATTGTGTTGCATCATTTATGGCTCCTGTTCCACAATTACCCAAGTATATGCAAAAAATAAATATGAAGTAAATGAGTAAAAGCAAAGGCCTGATTTATTTATAACTTTTGGGCCATTTAGACACTAATACTTCTCATGTCTGCAGACTGGCATATCTGATTTTTAAAGCAGAGTCTTAATTTCTCTCCCTATCTTTTATCTGTTGCTCTTCTATAAAGCTTGAGGCATCTGTGACTGGTCATATTAATCACTGCTATCCTAGAGAGAGTGTTTTTTTAGGATTGTGAGAAGATTTAACTATGTTAAAATATCAATGAGATACTGCTACTTACTGGTTTTTAATGTTGCATAGAAAGAACATTTATGAAATAGAAAAAACCCCACTATTTTCACTTCTGTGGTATTACTGCCTCTATTTTAGACAGACACTGATTTAATTTTATTCCCATACCCAAATTTGCATCAACTTCAGCTTTTTTTTTTCTTGTAATGAAATGTATGGAATATTTTAAACTTGTTACAGCTTATTTTGCTATATACAAAGTAGGCTCAATGTGCTTGACTTGAAGCTGAAATGAGGGCTCAGAGTGATGAGAACAGTCATAGCACCTCTGGCTCAGGAAACATGACACTTGCAGGTTGTTGCTTACTGTCACAGGCCTCTCCCACAAATGGGATACTAGGTGAGATGCATCATTGTCTGAGCCAGTAGCATCATCCATACTTATCAATACAAGTAACATTTGAAATTTTAGTAGCGCTCTCTTAAGACAATTTATGTGTAATGATACACAGTGTTTCAACTAATGCACTGATGATACAGTGAGCTTAGTATGAAGGGGTTCTAAAAAGTATCTGATCTTTCTGCTTTAGTCAGTGTACCCAGGTAATCCAGTTTCAGTGTCTGTGTTGAAGGTGTGCATCTGGAACATTTATAGAGATGGACCCTTAGGCTTTTGGTGGGGAGAAGCAGTGGGAGAAACTCACACCTAAACAACAACCTTGACATACCTTGTTATTCTGTTAGAAGTAAGGTTACAATATCGGTGTCTTTAGGACATCGGGATCATCCAGGATAAGTGTCTCAGTCCTGCAGCAGAAACATTTAGTAATATTTTAAAGCTGCATCTTGTTAAAATTGCGTTGCTTGTCCATTACTGTTTGCATCAAATACAGGGTCTGCCCCCAAATCTGTGCCACCTATTTTCTTTTATCTGTGCTTCATGCTGGCTGTAGATCTGTGAGTTCTTAAGGGAAGGCTGTGCCCCATGTATAAAGCTACCTGGTTCTTTCTTATCTCTTGTTGCAAAACATAGCCTGATTACCTATTGATTAGATCTTGCAGAAGTCTTTATATTTCATGCATTTACAAAAAGTTTTTTTGAACCCCTCCCTTGAGCCAGGGTTTGGACCAAAGGACCTTCAGAGGTCCCTTCCAACTTCAGCCATTCTGAGTCTGAAAAAGAACAGGAAAGAACATGTGGCATGCAAGGATTTTTCTATTGTGCCAACAAATACATAATCACACACGTGACCTCAGTCTACACTAAATGAGTAGCTTGTGTAAATTCCAAAGGCAAGTTCAAGTCTATTTTTCATCTGCAATGATATTGTTTGTTCCAACCTAAAGCATTGTGGCTAAGGTTCTGCTTCCTAGAAAAAATGCCTTTGTGCAACCCAGGATAAGTTGCAGCACTTCTCTATTTCTATTAATATTCTAAACATATTAAAACCAGTGGGGCTGATGAAAGACTGTTAATTAAAGTTTTCACCTTTTGCTACACAGCACACATTTCCTGTACACAGTGATGACAGGGACATGAAGATCTGAAACAATGGATAAAGATTATTAATACTAATTTCTGAAGGAAGTATGAACATATTTCTGATAATTAATGGCCAAACCCACTGTTTCTTAACAGAGAAAAGGTAGTAGTGATGGAAGACAATTATATAGGAACTAGAAATATAACACCAACCTTTTGTGATTAAAAACTCTAGTATGATAGTCTCTACGTACACTTCTGGATGAGACTTTACACAATTTTGAATACAGAAGAAAATCTTAGTAAGAGAAGGAAGTATTCTAATAATCCTTAATTGTACTTATCAACTGGAACATGTCTTTTCTTCTGCTTTTTTTCTGGATTTTTCTAAGCTCATATCCCTTCCAATCTTTCAGATATATCCTTAAAGTTGTCACACTGCTTCCGGAAGATGAGCAAAAAGATTTTCTCACCTCTCATATTAGATCCTTTCCTTTTAATCTGTGTTCATAGTAGACAGCTTTACCCTCAGTCATGCCTTTCTTTTCCTACATTAATGTGTAACCACTTTTTCTCATTATTTCTTCTATATTTCTGAAATACCTTCACACAAAATATATAGCTGTTCTATTTCTCAAGAGCTACAATAATATTTTCCTTTTATTTTCAGTCTGACTTCCAGTGGCTAAAAGCTTTTTCCTCATTCCTATACGTAGACCATGCAAGGTGCAGAAAAATGACACTTACATAAAATACTGCTAATGCATGTGTAATACAGGCAACAGTGACAATACCACCTGCCTGTTGGTCACATGTGTTGAACAGAGTTGCAAGGGCTGTTTTTATACCTATCAAGCTTGTAATACAACCTGGGGCTCTCCTATTCTCAAGGTAAGTTCAGCAAGTTATGTGTTTCAGTTGCAGCACTTTATTAAATCTATGTATCTCCACTTCCAGTTTAAAGTAAACTGCACAGCTGCATTATAGCTACACCTGAGCACTTCTATCTGACTAATCATATCCTTAAGAAAGCAAGCTAGTCTGCATTTGAAAAGCTCAGGAAATGTACTGTCCACCAATTTTTCTTGGTAACTTATTCAAGTAGATTTTAGAGACTGTTATTTTACTTACATCTGTTTATCAAAAGGAAGACTGAAACATGATTGTGTCCTTCTGAAACAGCTGATTCACAAAAAAGAAAATTAAAAAAAGCTTTTCTCTTCAGCAGATAGGTACTACTTGCTGTCTTGTAATTTCCAGTTCAAAAATGTTTCTTCTTTGTGCTGCTCTGCACTAACGTACAGCCACAGAACCCAGAGGTACATGAATACACATCAGTACCTCATAGTTGTGGCACGAGGGAATCTGCACAAGCCAGTCGTGTCTTCTCCACAGACCTAACTAATCTGGCCATGTGCCCATGTAACACATCATACTACTTGCCCATATGTAATGCATCCTTATCTCATAAAATTATTTTAATTTTTGCTTGCAAAGGCATTTGTGCACTTGACAGCAAATAATTTGTAAATTTGTTGTTAAAAGTAAAAAGAAAGAGTGAGAAGACTGAAGGATTGATATTTTGAAGTCTCTAGACTATGAGAAGTGTTTCCACCTCTTAGGTAATTTTTGTGAGTATACTCCATATGGTCCCTCATCGTTATTTTAGGTATGTGGTGAGCCCAAAGAAATATAGCTCTTCCAGACTGATTCCAGTGAAGATGCAGAAGGTAGCATCATTTTTCTTCTCATACTAAATCATGTAGTGTCATCTGTAACACACACAAATCTCCCATAATATGTTATGGTGCCAGCTCCCTCTGCATTCCTATGACCTGTTCTGACAAGGAATGGGACAATATTCCCTGCTAGGATTTGTTCCATTTGGAGACACTGCTATGTTATTGCTTATTTATAATCAATCAATTATAAATTCTAGTCTATTTCCTTGCCATATCACATGCTTTGTTGACTTACATTATGCTAATTTGTATTTTCTCATCTTTTGCAGTAACTATACCTGAAAACCATTGGAGCAATGCCTTAATGCTCAGGAGTATTTGAAACATTAAGTCAGCATTAAAGGCTGCTTATTTATTTATATTTATATTTGAGTGAAGTGGAAAATGTGATTAATGAAAAGCAGAAAGGCTCAGGGATAATATGACCTGTCTGAGGTCACACAGTCAATAGTAGTTTCCATCCTGTAGTCACTGGCAAGTAGGCAAGTACTGTTTTTCAGGGGAAAAAAAACCAAAACCTGTTTTGTATTTCAGTCAACCAGTTTGTAAGTTTTGAAGTCTGCCTTGAAGGACAACCAGCAGTTTAGAAAAGATTAAATTGCCTGCCCTGGCAATAATTAATTTTTTGGTTTTTTTCTTTACTTACAGAAGGACTTAAGCAATTTTGTCCTGCAATTGTACATCTAATTTTTGTCTGGCTGTTCCCTTGAATCTTGTCCAAAACTCTCACTAGGGAGTTACACAGATCCAGTATACTTGACTAAGGGAAGAATAGATCTTTAGGTAGTCTGACCATAGATACACAGAGAGAAAGGAATTGGTTTAAAACTTGTCTCTTCAGAGCACAGATAACCTCCTTAGGCAGTCTGATGGTATTGTCTCCTCTGTGGGGTCCACACCCAGAATCTTCTGTTGTGAAATATGTTTCAAGCCAGAAAGAGAGAATTCCTCTTTTTGCTCAATAACTTTTCTTGCTTTTCCTCTCCCCAGAAAGTGCTATCAGATAACTGTCTTTGGCTCCTCTTCTGCTGAAAATAATAATTTTTTTAATAGAGGAGAGAAATCAAGATCAGGGCCACAGTGAATGAATGTCATCAGATGGCTCCAGACATAAGGCAAAATCACAACAGTTCAAATGATCTAATTTTTATATCAAATGCCTTTGTTTCATCTAAGTCATGTATGTTATATTTAACCTGAAGATCAGGGATAATGGTACTGCTAACCTTGTAGAGGAAAATCATTAAGGATTATGAAATGCTCGAATGCAATGAAAAGGTGTAAATGCATCTAAAGTATTCAGGAGAAAAGATGGAGTTTAGAGTTTTCATTTTAATACTAGGAGTATTTAATATTTCCCCCGGATTATCAATTATTTAGGGCTCTGGTATTTCAAAAATGAAATAATTGTCATCTATGCAGTGGAGTAGTAATTTTTTTTTTTGTTTTGAAAATTGCATTGAACTCCTTAAATGGAAAATAATACTAATAAATACAGTACTTATTTAACTATTTCTTCAACTAGATATGTATATATTTGGTGTTCTAAAGGAATAAAACTACTAGATGAATGTGTATTGAACACCCAGTGCTGTTGATGACAAGATGGACCAAAGCACCTGTCATGGAAATAAGGTTCCCTGCAGTTGCAGAGGCATGTAAGCCTGAAACTGCAGGTTTGGAGTGTTGTTAAAATTTTGATCCAGATAAGCATTTGATTGCAATTCTAGACAATTCCCTGCCCTTACTGCAATTTTTTTAAAGGTTTATCTTTCTGAAAGAAAAATTGCAGAACATCAGGGAAAATGACAGGAAAAATGTGAGTCCTTATATTCCACAACATTTACAAAAAAGAAGAAAAATTTTGTTATAAGGAAGTCTGCAAAACACTGTGGGTAGAAATTAAATATAAAAAAGATTAATCTCAGAGCATTTTAAATATTTTATAAAGAAATATAATTTGTATTCTGGCACATAGCGCTATATCATTAGAGCAAAACTACACACCACATGAATGTTTATTAAAAAAATCATATCAGAAAACAGAGTGATTATTCATAACAGGATGCAGTATAACTAGTTATCATCTTAAGAAAAGCTTCCACATTTTCACCAATAGAAAAATCTTTCTTAGAATGAGTCAATATAAAGCTCTTGTGTTATCATCATCATAGTAAAGTCCTTAAATAACCTTAATTTTGCAGGAAACAAAAAAGAAAAATGGGAAAGCATGATAAGCACAGTTCAGGATCACGTAATCTTTCTGTGAAACATTCAACTCTTGAAGGGCCTGGATCATAATAAACCAATGGGGACAAATAATTTCCTGGTACTTCTGTGGATTGCAAGTGTGCAGGGGACAGGTAGTTGAATGGCACTCCCCCTTCAAAGATACTGAGTGGTTTTTCTGCTTGCTTGGTTTTGCTATTACTGTGTGGGATCTGGATGGAGTTGGCTTCTATCTCTCAGGAGAAGGGGCAACAAATGAACTTCTAACCTTACACAGAGTCACTTAGAGTAACACTGACAGTTTTGGTTAGTGCAGGCTGATATTATGTGTTCATGATACAAACTCTGTCTCACTTTACCAAGGTGGCTTTGACATCAATAGTAATGAAGATTTGGGTCTTGGTATATAAACCCCTGTGCTTATCATTGTCTCAGGGTGTATCACGCAATATTTTGTCCATAAATTTATATATGAGTTTGAAATAGTCTATCACTGTAATTACCTCTGTGTTTGTAAAATTCCCAGAATGACTAGAGCCCCATTCTTAGCAAGATGTGGGACTTAACAAAATATAAATAATAAATGCCTATCAAAAAGATCGTAGTTCTAAGTTCAAAACAAAAAAAGGACTCCTTTCTCCTATGAATAGTTTTCCATTTCCTGTTTTTTCAGAGAAGATACTAAGCTTATATTTTAGTCTGGCTAAAGGATTCAAACTGATTTAGAAGAGATTTGCTTTAACGCAAGCAGACAGTGTCTATATTATGAGTTCCGGATTTTTTTTTCCAGCTCTTTTCCTGCACAGCACATACTCATCAATCATATTGGGAAGCTGACTTATATTCTCCGCACTTTACCACTAACTAGATTATAGAGCTGAAAATCTTACTCAAAGTTTAAAATGTGATAAAAGTAATCAAATTGTTCTAGTCAAATTCTAACTGTGGTGAATAGATGGCACTAATTACCTTTTCTTATTATGCTACAAATGTAGTTTACTCCCATCTTTATTCATGAAGTAGTATCATATAGCCCACCAAGGGGACTGCAGCAGTATGTAATATTGGCATATTTGTTTCCTCATACTTATTTTTCCTCTTCATCAGTATTCTGGAGGTGTGTTTTTAGACTGAAATGTATTGCTGTGCGGGACTTTCTCGTGTCTTGGTGTAATTACCACACCCTGCAGATTTCTGAAGTTGAATTTATAGAAAAGAACTCAAAAGAATCCAATAATAAAATTAAGTGGCGGGGGGGGAGGAATTAGCTGTCTTTCTTTCCTGATGCACCATTTTTAGAAAAGTGCAAGTGTACCCAAGTAACATTCACAATGTGGAGGTAATTGATCTGAATTTGGTTTTAGGTTGGTGCAGTCATTGTGAAATGATAGGAACATTAATAAGATTATTTTGGCTTTACGTAGGAGTTATCAAGCTACTAGTAATGAAATCTGCTAGTTCACAGCTAAAGAGTGTATCTCTGTCTCAGATGCCATTCTGTGAAGAAATTATGTCAACAGTCTTTTTTGTGTAGTCTAGGGCTGAAATATTTGGTTGGAGGTTTTTTTGGACTACAAAAGAGACAAGGGAAAAACATTATAGCTGTTTCCTTTCTTCTATTTGGAGAAACTTGCTTTCTTAGGAAAAAGCTTCCAGATGAAAATATCTTGAAAAATCATGGTCTTTCTGCAGCTGAAGTATTTGTTAAAAAAAACTGTCAAAGGATGAGGCTTCTGTGTAATTTCAGTACCAGCTTTTTTTGTAGACATGCGTTTTATCTGATCTTTATGCAGTATTCAGAGACATCAAGTGCCTACATTTTCAATGTACTACTGCAACAGTTTTTCTACATTTAGGGAGAAAATGGGAAAGGATAACAGAAGACACTCTGCCACCTCTGCTCTCTACAGAAAAGAAGAGAGAATTCCTGCTTATGGCCCTTGAGCATGTTGCCCTTACTGTTAGGGTAATCCCTCAGGTAGAAAGGTTAGGAAATAGAACTTTGTGTAAAAGAGGTTCTTCTAAGCCCATTACTCCTATATTTTCAGTGATACTGGGGCACAAAGGATGAGTAATTCAAAGAATTTGCAGTATGACCTTTCTCCTGTGCTTGTATGGAAAGCAGACAGCTTTAGCGGGAAAAGTCGTAACATTTGCAAGATCTCATCCATTCAGAGCTTGATTTTCAGATAATATACAACTACTGGCAAGGCAATATATATTATCCAGCTCAGTGTTCCTCCTTTTTATCTTTAAAAATAAAAACTACTAAACTCCAGTATTTTATGCATAAATTCAGACACTTCTATACTGGAGGCTTCCATCTAGCTACCATTAAACATTTAAAGGTGACTAGTCATCTCCTGGTTTATATGACTGTCATTTATGCTTGCTCTGCCTAATGAACAAGGGAAAAAAGAAACTAATTCAGCTTTCAGATGAAATCTCACCTTTACATCTAAGCAATTGAACCAGCAATAGCATTTAAAAATAATTAAGCTCAACGTTCAAAAAGAGAAGCAAAACTTTGTCAAAGACTGTATGATTTATGCCAACTTTTGAATGTTATTATCTAAGATGGTCATTTTGTGTTTGTAAATTTTGTAAGGAAATGGCACTCAAGGAAGAAAATATATGTGAGAGTCAATTCCTATCGGAATAAAACCTGCTTATTACATACGGGCTTCAGGTCCAATTACTACTATAGAAATCTTACCAAATTTCTCTTAAGACTTGTTGGACTTTTCCATGCATAAGCAACCATTAACAGGCTTTGCTGTGGTACTGGTATATTTTCAAGGTCTCAGAGCCTGTTTACAATACTGAAAAAAAGATTTCTTGCCATTTAGAGAGGAAGTGGATGAGGATTTTAGGACAAAACTGTGATGGAAAGCACTTTCATTAAATCTGAGGTCTCAATTCCTTCCAATACTGCCTTCTACCTGAAAACAAGAACCTGGCCAGGCTGACGCCACTGGAAAGTGCTTTCTCATTCACCATAAGGATTTTGAGTGTTGGATCTTGAGCTGTCTTTGCTGATAACTGTTGCATGACAGTGAAATATATTTTGAAGAAAACATCGTAAATTTCTTTACAAATCAGCATAAAATCTGCTGCAGACACTGCTGAAATGCAAAATAGTACATTTAAAATATATTTCCAGAATAGCTGAAAATGAACACTGAAATCTAAACAATGAATGCATAGAATTATTTAATGAGAATTCTCTTCTGTGTGTTTTTCAGGAGTTATATACCAGCTGCATGAAGCACTATGCCTAGGTTTTATGAGTTTAATTCAAAGCAATGCAGAACAAGTAGAGTGATCATCATCTAAGGGTAAGTTCCCAGTTATTGATGTAAAATGTAATGTAAGAAATGGTAGCAAAGTGGATCATGACTCTGACAGCGATAGAAACTTTTCATCAAGGGAGAAAGGCAGTGCACTAGAAGAAAAGATTTTACAATTTACAGGATGAATGGAAATGCAATTAGGTAATGATAGCATTAATTGAAATAAAATTTACTGTTGGACATTCAGAAGTAGTTTTTAATTGCTCAAAAAATGTTTGCAGTTGAGTTCTTCATAATAACAGGGTATTACTTGAAATAATTCTAGTATAACCTCTCAGCATGAACTTCTTGAAGCTGCTGCTGTTGCTATTGTCTGGGAAAATATCAAAAATGACAGAGAAAGAACCACTGAAACAACAAATGTCTTGCAGACTGTTAGCCATAGTACTTCAAAGATACTGTCTGACTGCTAGAGCAATGCTGCGTTGTCTTCTAAGACTGAATATTTATTATGTATATGGATCCTCAGTTGAAAAAAAACTCACAACTTTTGACATTACCCCAAATATTTTTCTTTCTTTTGAGGAAAAAATTTAGGATTCAGTAAAAATGTCATATTCTTTTCTGTGCCTTGCTGCCTCCAAGGAAATATCAACATTTCTAATAGTTGTTGACTGCTACGCAACTGTTGTAATTAATTGAATGTTTGATAAATTTCAGACAAGAACGACTGAAAATTAATTCTACTGCAAGGGATTTCATAAACGACCATATTACATATAATGTGCTATATATACATTATATATATATATTGGTTGGATGGTTGCACTCGGAGAGTTACGGTCAGCAGTAAGGAGCTAGATGATCCTTAATGTCCCTTCCAACCCAAACCATTCTATGTTTCTGTGATACTAATTATACTATGCATTATAATCATGTAAAATACTTTAATATTTATGAAATAAACACCACTTGAATGATAAAAATGCAAGTTATGATAATAGAATTATATGTATGTTACAGAAATACGTATTGTCCTAAAGGAGCCTAAAAAAGTAAACTTTTTAGGTGATTGTCAGTTCACTGGATTCAGGGAATGTGGTGTCTCTGTCAGTAACATACACTTCAAAGAAAAAATACTGAACTTTCTGTAATATTTTTAATTTTGAATAGCAGGAAGCCAGACTTGAAAGCTGTAACAAAAATCTGAGTAATGTATGTAGAAGAAAGGGATTTGCATCTCTCAGGCAGGTTGCTCACCAGCTGAAAGCTATCCTCTGTCACAGTGCTTTGCTGAGTGCTACATTTGAACCCCATACTTAAACAGGGAACAGGTAAGATCAGCTCTGCTGTCTGCTAAAATTAGTACTAATGCTGTGAGTATCTGTAGTCTGAACCATTAGAAAAATACATATGACTAGATAGCTTACGGTAGATGATGTCATTTACTTGTAAGAAAGCAGCAAATAATCATCAAATCACCATAAGAAATTTAGCTTTAAATCTCTTCTCTGCAAAAATTAGCTGATAAGAAATTGCGATAAATATGATTGTTGCCTGAAGAGGTGATATGTTAAAACTTAAAATTACATTAAGCAGTTTTGCTCTGTTTTTCATGCTGTTTTCCTATACTTCAGTATCTGTAAGGAAAACATCTTAAAATTCCTTGAGGGTGCCTGTCTGTTTTGTACCTCCTTCCATGGAAGCAGCTTTCTACTTTTTTTTTCTTTCAGTAGTGACATGAGAGATGCATTATACATGCCAAAGTTGGGGTTTCACAGCTGACTCTAGCTTTTAGGACGTCTGTATTCACAACTTTTAATTCAGTTTGCCTCTCCCATTTTAAGAAATGCTGTGTTTTTCTCTCAGCTGTAGCTGACTTCCATTTTCTTGTATCTCTGCACTCCTGTGTGAAGTATTTGTGGTCCCGCTTGAACTGTTGCCCGAAAGGGCTGAGCCCTCTTTGGCTTTACACTGTATAACATGTTTGTATGCAGACCTTTTCAGACCAGAAGCAAAATAAATAATCTAGAGGGACATTGCTCCCTTAAAGAATATCTCTACACAGTAACTAAATCTTCTACATTATCCCTCTAGGTAGAGCAAACTGTGGTAGGGATGTTCAGTTTATGTGACCATTTGGGACACTGAGCCTTTAAAAGGCAGTATTGTGACTTCACTATTGGCAGCATTTCCTGGGTCTTTTTTTGATTTCTTGCCTAAGATAAATTTGAGAATGCAGTGAAGAAAATCCTCCAGTGCTGAGGGAAGCCTGCAGGAAAACTTAACATATGTTTCTTTAAGTGACAATATTTGGTCAGACCTTGCTACCTACAAGGTGCCTTTTGTGTATTTTGTTCTGCTGCACAGCTGAGCCAATACAAAGCAAAAGTGGCTGTTACAATAGAGATGAGAACTCTACTTTTTGGATGCTTGAAGGCACCCTTTGTTTTCCCTTCTATATATTTCAATCTTCATAGAACTCTCAAAAATTTCCTTAACTCTACTGGCAACAGTAAAGCATTTGCTACCCACTGCTACTTCTGTTGCCCTCAATGAAGTTAAAGATCAACATTTGATCTTTAGGTGCAGTATGCAACATAATTTTTGTCATCTTTTTATAACATTCACTAGTCAGCCTACAGGCTGAAATATGTAAATTAGCTAATTATCTGAGTGCTGACATAAAATTCAGTATTAACTCTTCTCTGTGGAAACTGTCTGGCACTGTTAACTCTAGACCTTCACAGTGCCTTCAGTTCAGTTGTATTTCCGTGAACATATATATACATATAGGGCCCATATGTTTTCTATCTATTCTTACCATTCTTTGAGACTTGCCTCATCTGAGTCTTTTAAAGTGCTGCTGTTAGTAATAGCCATAAGTTATTTATGGTGTTTTTAATGCCCTCTAGTGGTATTGTAACTTTTATTATGGTGGTACTCAACTATGCTATGCTGAGACTTTAACATCAAGATGAATATGCACGGCAGCTTTCAGAGGGCACACTATGGAACAGCCTGTGCCATTATCACCAGTTACTACACTGACTGTGATAGAGCTGCCACAAGTGTCTACTAGGTTTGTTCCTAAGTATGTGCCTGCAAACCTCCCAATCAGAAAATGACCCCCCTGCCCCCATTTCCCTGCAGGTTCCTTCCATGTAGTTTTTCCAGGCTGGTATCTCCCTCCTTCCAGCAAGTCCTGTCCCCTTACCTATGTGGTGTTCATGCTGTGCCATATCCTTCTGCAGGTGCTCCTCACCTCACCCCTCTTGTGCCCATAAACAGAAGAGCATGTTTGCTACAAATTTCATATGGTGCATGTGCTCGCTTTGGGCCACATTTCCCAAATCTCCCTATATGCAGGCTCTTAGAGAAGCCAGGCATCCAGGAAGTGACAGGGACCCTTTTCTTCCAGGATTTTTCTGTTTGAACCAGTGGATATGCCATTAATTATGTGAATGCTACTGTCTAATACACTGGATGTCTCTGGGCACACCTCAGGAGCTCAGATTTTCCGTTTCTTGAGATATCTGCAGCTTTTGTTATGTAGTGTCTGTATTGAAATGCAAAGATGTGAATCCAGAGTTGAGTTCCTATATATGAGCAGAGGCACTCTCAGAAATGCTAAAGTAACTGTACATAGAGGAATAAAAGAAGTAGAATGGAGGAAAGTGAAGTTTATGAACTCAGAATGACTTGAGCTTTATTCCTGACCCTTCTGGTGTCCCTGGGCCAAAGTACAAACATCAGTTTGTTATTATGTTCTGTGTTTCTGGGCTTCAGTAATTTGTGGATTATAAAAGTTCAGTCCTAGTGGAAGGGTTTATGTATACACATTTCCTTTATCTTTTGAATTCCTTAAAAAATGGAAATATTTATAAACATAGTGTTTTTATTTTTTCAGTTTTTAAATAAAA
>JANIJG010017655.1:202508-215873 GCA_024611175.1 Megaceryle torquata | reverse complement strand
CACCTAGAATATTTGTTTACTTTTACTAGTGTACAGAGAAAGTCTAGTATTTTCCTGTGTGGACACTGCAACCAGATACAACAGTAGGTGTAATGGATGCAGTGAAGAACATCTGTCTGACCATGCATCTGTTTGATGGATCTAAGCTAACTTATTTTCCTCTAGTCTGACTGCTCTTAATTTTGCAAGTTGTTTTCTTCTTTCTTCTTTCCCCCCTTGATGTCTGTCCTTGGCACATAATGTTTACACTTTCATCAGCTGTTCATGGTATCTGAAGAGAATCATCCAGAGGAAAGGATCTCCACTGCTCTAGTAAAACTCTTAAAGTTTAGCCCATGCACACAAGAAGGAAAACAGCTTAGTCTTGAATTGCACTCTGAAGTCCCATGTAGCCCTATTTAGAAGTATACAGTAGCTTTGATGGATCTTATAGAAATATTCTTTCCCTGGATTTCGTAGATGTAATCAACATGTTAAGACTATTATTCTAAGACTTCCAGTTGATATAATATTCCAGGGCAGGTAGATGGAAGTAAGAGGAGTTTTCTGTCTTTAAAATATTTATGCTTTGTTTTTCAGTGTCAGTACAGTGGCTTCTGTGTATTAGTAATAAATTTCCACAGGAATTTTAAAGAAAATAAATACTACTCAGAACATGATGACACACTGCTGTGGTCAGAATTAAAGAGAAGATGTGTACCAGCTAAGAAACAAGACCTGTGGATGATTTGTGTTTTACTGACAATTGGACTCATTTCTTTGAAGAGGTGTGACTGACTTCTGACTTAACTCATAGTTATTTATGTGGGCACAGAGTTAACTTCCTAGATCCAGAATGACAATGTTTATTACAAGGCTTACAGTGCAGATGAGTTGAGAAAAGGTGTTGTTTATTGTAGTATTTTTTATCTTCTACATCCAAGTGAAATTGTGTTATGCAACTGAATATGAAATTTATTATGTGAATACTTATTTTCTTAAAGTACAGAAATGTCTGAAGTATAAGAGGAATCATAATTACAGTATTGCTAAATGGTGGTGACTATGACCTAATGATTCTATCTGAAAGTTTGTGGGATAATACTCAGAATTACACTGTCAATGTAGATGGCTGCATATAGTTTTATAGGTACAATGTACAAAACTAATGTGAAGTTGACATATCCTGCCTGTGAGGGGTGTTTTTATTTACCACATGCTGGAAGCTGATGCTGGCAGTACAGCAGCATGACACTGTCCAGCTACATGTCCCTTTCTGTAGGAAGTGGAAGCTACTATTGATACCTTCCTTTCCTGACTCTAGAGTTTGCTTTGTAGGCATACTCTTGTCCCATTTCCACGTCTAAGCCTTGTGGCTCGGGACATAAGATATCTTCTTTCCAGTGAGAAAATATATTTTTTAAATGTTTTAGAAACTGAGAGCTCAAAGTGCTTATAATAATTACAATTTAATTGGCATAGGTGATGCATTTTACAGGTGCTTTAAGGATCAGTGCAAACACTGCCATTGATGAACTAGAACAGAATTAACATCACTCTGATGAAATTTGCCTTGCTATCGCTAGTGGAGAAATACTGTGACCACCAGCTAGGATACTGTCAGAACATAGCAAAAGAAGATTCATCTTGGAGAAACATGGATCAATGTACCTGGGAACTGGTAATATAAGTTTCAGCTACTCAGTGGAAATAACATGAGGTAAATATCACTTAGAGAAACATAGTGGTGTACTGGGCAGCAAATGAAATTTTTGCATTCACCTTTACTTTCAGCAGCATTATGTTTTAGACTTTGCATTCATCAGGACAAAACCAGAGGTGGTGTCTCCTCTTCAGCTGGAAAGAATGCAAAAGAACATTACATTGAATTCTGGATATTAAATATCCTAATTTGCTACTCTTAATTACTAAACTGCTGCATACTACCCAATTAAAATTAGGAGAATATTCCAGCTAACAGAAATGAGAATGTCTTCCTGTTTTAGTACTAAACTAAAGCTAAACTTTGAGGACATGAGCGGAGGATATTCTGAACTGAGACAGACATTTATATTACAGACATATTACAGCCATAGTTTCTTCTGCCAGGTTGCTGATGTAGAGTGAACTGTAGGGTACAAACCCTTCCAAACCCTTAGAAAGGGTTGAAAGAAATTTCTCAACACACTATTTTCTTCCTTGCTTTACTGTTTAAAGTAAATCACTAAAATAAAATTAAAACAAACAAGTAAACAAAACATTTTGCACTTGCAGAGTAACTACTGCACGTGTTTCAACAGCAAAGAGGAATATTCCCCAGCCTAATTGTACTCCAGGGAAACCAATCTTCCTTTTCTCTGCCTAAACACATGAGCCTGCATAGCTGAAAAAAGAGTGAGAGGACTTCTTCCAGAGTGTGAATCAGCTGACAGCTGTACCTTCAGGTATTCTAAAATGTATTCTGGACTATATATATACAAACATACATGTATGCTTCAGAATATATTCACACATATGTAACCTCTGTTATGGTCTTTACAGGATTTCTGAATGGAGGCTAAACTTTACTCTCAACTCTTCTGCCTTCTACCCCCAGGTAGAACAGGGGGAATGGGAGTTGTGGTCAGTTCGTTACACATCTCTGCCACTCATTCCTCATACTCTTCCCCTGCTCCAGCGTGGGGTCCCACCCATGGGAAGTAATCATTCATGAACTTCTCTAACACAGATCCTTCTCCCAGGCTGCACTTCTTCATGAACTCCAGCATGGGTCCATTCCATGGGGTGTAATCTTTCAGGAATAGAGGGCTCCAGCATGGTTTCCCCCATGATGTCACAGGTCCTTCCAGTAAACCTGCTCCAACATGGGCTTCTCTCCACAGATTACAGGCCTTACCAGGAGCCTACTTCAATGTGAACTTTTCACAGGGTTACATCCTCCTTTAGGTCACATCCACCTGATGCAACGTGGGGTCCTCCATGGGCTGCAGGGGACAACTTGCCTCATGGTCCTCCCCAAGAACTACAGGGGAATTTAGAATGCAGAATGTTTGAATTGTGCAAAGGAGAATCTGCAAATCTACTTAATTAAATGGATAAAGAAGGTGAATATTCACTTCTATAAAGAAGAGCTAGCTACCCTGACCACATCTAACACAATAAAAGATTGAAGGATTCCAGGAAGGAAAAAAACAAACAAAAAAACCCTTACCAGGTGATGTGATTAAGTTTTAATAACAGCACTTAAACTTTTAATAAGCTGCTATATTAGGGCAGAAAAAATATTGAAGTAAATGTCAAAGTAAACACTTCCCACTTCATAATCCTCCCAATTCACTCCACAGCTTCAGTAATACAGTATGTAATGTACTGATTAGTAGAGATTATGTAATAATAGAAGTGAATACAGTTACCAGCTTCATCTAAATATAGCTATAATTAGAACATTAAAGTGAATGTCATTGAAAAATGATATATGGGAAAAATAGAAAGTCATTTTAATTTTTTAAACTGAATTTGTAGGCTTTACAATCACAGAATGGCTAGTGACTCCTAAATGTGTCTGTGTTTTCAGTGTTTTACCAAGAAATAATTAAAAATTCCAAGTTTGTTATGTATTTTCTTAAAAATTCCTCAGTAGTGTACTAAATATTCTATGCAAAAATGTATTTGTATAGGGACATGCTTTTCTTTCTATTTTTAAACAAGTCTGTGGAAAGAACCACAGTATTTTAAACCACTTGGATTCCTAATTGCTGGTATATAATGACACTTAGCACATGATTTAGAGAAAACATGGTGTTGATTAAAAGCATATATTTCCCTCTGAGAAGAAAACCAGAATATTTTGGAAAAAGCAATACTTAGAAAATTACAGCTGGCAAATTATGAGCCTATTCCAACTCTCATTAAACTAAATGGCCGTGGATTGGGCCCAGAATGAAGCTAATCAAAATGAAAGGCAAGTTGATTAAAAAGGACTGTAATGATATTTTGGTATTAATTTGGGGGGGACACTGTAGACAATTTGACAATAACACTATGGGCAAAATTAAAAATGTTACAGATTTTGAATATGCAATTTTGAGACTTAAAGCTATAGAAACCTAATTTATAGTCTTTGCAGATTAGACTGCACTAAAATACATTCTCTTTTATTGTCTGTACAACCCCCTGAATATTTGCTGCAGTGGAAAATGCCTTTTTCATCAAAAACAAATCTAAGGGTTTTCTGTTATTACTGTGTTTTGCTGGGGGGGGGGTTGGTGGTGTGTTTTGTGGGGGGTTTTTTTGGTTTGTTTTGGGTTTTTTGGATAGTCGTTGGGTTTTGTTTGTTTGTTTGCTTTGTTTTGTTTTTCTCTTTTGACTAAACCACCTATGAAGCACAAGTTAGCAATACTTGACATTTCCAGTCAAGATACAATTACATTTAATAGAACAATTCTTTGTCTTGGTCAAAACCTAGGTTTTGTTGGAAAGGCATGATGTACACGCATAGCATGAACCGTATGTATTCATTTCTCTGTCCCTGTGGTTGCTCTGCACAGGTCTGTCCTCCTCTTAAGGCAACTGGAGTGTCCCATATGGCTGATACTCTTCATGGCACCCGGAAACATACTTGGAAGATCAGCCTTACAGCTAGATTTTCGAGTCAAGTTAGTTTTTGTCTGTTACTTTTACAGCAGGAAAAAAAAAACCAAAACCAAAACTAATGTAAGAGATTTTTAAAGCTAGTTGCATGTTGTCAGTTCTGTCTTCCTCTGGTTTAACTGGTGAACTAATAGCTGCACTGATTTACACTCAGGTGCTATGTGGCACAGCAGCCACATGTCAGAGGAAAAACTAGCCTATGAATAGTTGTAAACTTTATCAAGATACAAAAGACAGATTCTCATTGCCTGCAGCTGTATTAAAGGATTAAATGTATAGCTAATAATTTGTGCCTGGTGCATGAACTAGCTAAGGAATTTTGGAGAATGTGAATTGTGTGTGGTAAGGCAATAGAAACAAGGCTTGGGATTTGTTTTTACTTTTCATGTAAAATAGCACATTGTCTTTACGTCTTTTATTTAGCCCATCCAAGCAAGAATGTAGTTGGTCCTTGCTCCAGCATAAAAAGAAAAGTCAGCTGCTAACATTAGATTAAAACTTAAAATGAGAAAATATAAATCTGAAATGTTTTATTTCCTCATGCAAGTATGAAGCAGCAATCTGAACTTCTGCCTGAGTAGAAGTTCCACCTCTTCAAAGACATCAGTGACTTACAGGTTGTCCATTTCAGCCCTTTAGTTTTTTTACATGTCAGAAGAGAAATAATGGTTTCGGAAGGCATTAGGACACGCTGTGATGTAAACAATCAGTCTTCCAGACAAGATACATAAAGTTCAGGCTTCATGATGAAAAGAAGTTGAAACTGTTTTTCTTCTATCAGTCACAGATCATTCTGAGTAAGGCTAATTAAAAGAAAATAATTTGAAACTCAGAATGTACAGGGATATAGTTTGTCACCAACAGCTAAACATGAAATAGGAAGGAGAGAGAATAAATGTTTTCTGAGAATGCTTTATGTTCTTGACAGTTGCTATTAAACTAATTGGGAGCAGGTAAGACACCTTTAAAGGGTAACAGTTTCCACCTTGATTCAGCAAAGCAAGTTAAAGCACATATTTAAGAGAGAGCAGAGTTGTAATTCTGACTCTACTTGATAAAATAGGAAAACTTACTCCGTTATGTGTTTTCTCATGTCAAATGTATATCTGAAGTCATAGCTGGCCATTGATCCAGGCAAACAACTTTGATCTAACAGATAAAAGTTCCTTTAAGCTAGAAAAGGGTTTTTTGAAATCTGTGATACTTCTTTTTGTATACATCTAGCAAGCACAATATAGAATATCTGTAGTCATAGATGATTTTGTGTGAGGATTTTTTTTTTTCGAGACATTATAGATTACAACTTAACTAAATGAAAATCTCATTTAAAAGAACCATATAAATCTGTGCAGGAACTACTGTTCAATGGTTTCCAGTAATTTACTGATTTCAGTAAGAAAATTGAAATTATTTTAATGACTGTCTCAAAAAGGAATTTCTTTAATTTTGATGAGAACATTTGATCCTATAAAGCTTTTCTTAATTAGTTCAATAAAACACATAATCTACTTTTTTCATTATTTACTGAACGAACATGCTTATTTCCATTTTTATTACAATTGTTTATTGATTTTTTCATAAAAGCAGCATACTGCAAATTCCTTGCATGTTAATTTATTGTATCAAATTTACCTAGAAATTACAGTTGTCCATTTTACACTTTCAGTTTCATGTAGCCACTTGCTTCTGATATTAATGAACGTGTAAGCATGTTAGACAGTCATTGTTTAAGTGGTTTCTACAAATAAATCACTTGAGGTCACAGGAACTGAGACCATGATCAGAGATAAAGCAAGTCAATTGTGAATAATGCACGCAAGGCTTAATGTGCTCAAATGGTGTAGTAAATGTACTTACTACAGCTTTCTATTGTTGTGTGCTTTCTCATAGACTGTATTCAGTACAGCATTATTCTGAAACAGTAGGCCATTACCTATTTTATGTAACATCATACATGTGTAAAAACTTACTGTATAGACCACAGTGCTAAATATATCGTATCACCATATGTGATCAGCTCTCTGTGGTTCTGAAATACATAAATCAAAACGAGATCTCTCTAACCACGTTGGTCTACTGAACAAACACTGACCGTGTTGAACTCTCTCAAGGTCACCTTTCAAAATATTCTGGAAAAGTGAGTTAATGTATACAGTAAAATAACATTCTCCTCCCTTGTGAAGGAGTTTTGCCTTTGTGTAAACTTCATTCCTGACTATAGGCAGGTTGCCTTTTCAAGCAGTATGGAAAAGACAGAGGAACCACTTCATTTGAAAATGGGAATAAAAAAGACAATGTGTGGAAAGGAGGAAGCATTTTGTTTTGGAAGTAAAAGTTAAAAGTAACATTTGACCATTGCAAATCCTTAGTGTTACTGTTTGAACTCTTCCAGAGTTACAGTACTCTTGTTTTCTTGAAACGATTAAAATAAAATGTTTTGCAGAGAAAGTAATCCAGCTAAGTCAGCTTTCTCTGTTTGACTCTAATATCCTGTGAGAGAAAACTAGAAGTGTAAACTGTCTAAATTTGTGTTCAGATATAAATCGTATTTGTAAACCCAAGTTTTAAAAGGCTGCAAAGGTCTCTGATTTGCAGTAAACAGCAGATCAATAACTGAAAAAAGTTTTCATATAAAATTCTGAAATTTACAAAGGCCAGGGGGGAGGGAAAAAGGGATTTTTTTTTTTTTGCCATTTTGACCGTCTTATTTTTTAAAAATTATTTATTTGCAGTATAAATTAGAATATTTTTAATTTCCATGAAATAAGATAACAATTCCTTGCCCAGGTCTTCTGTTTACTTGTGAAAAGTTAAGTCTACTCAATAAATTGTTCTTTTGCTGGACACTTGTGAGCACAGTCATCAGCACTTCTTCAGTGCTCTCTGGAATCACTGGGGCTCTTGGGAGACCAAGGTGTCACATACATATGGGTTAATTGGTGCTTTTAAATTCTACAGATTTAGAAGAATATTTTTAACCTCCCTTTCCAAAGCTCATAAAGAGCAGTGTCCAGAAGTTCAAGACTGCAGACATTTCAAACTAAACATTCAGTTTTCAGATGCTTACAATGCTTTTCTCTGATAAAGAACTGCTTAACAAGTCATTTTATAAATTAAGACTTTGTCCCTTTAGGCTTGATTGACATGAAGACAACTCTGTGCTTATTGATAGATTCTTGAATCAAGGGCTGACAGTTTCCTAAATTTTCTCTGCTGACACTGCTGATGTGTGAGGAAAACCGACCTAAATATAAAGATTCAAGCAGATCTCTTAGTTAAATATACTTTCATTGTGTTCCAAACAGCATTTCTGAGACTTAGGCATTAGGCATTTCACTGATGTCCAGGTCTTTTAGCCCGAGTGAACTGGAATGTTCTTTTTGTTCGGGTTTTTTTTTTTTTTTTCATTCTCTATCTTCTGGTGGTTCAGTAATGAGACAGACAGGTTGTTTCTTCATCTTCTTGAGAGATAAGTATAGCTCAGTTTGTCTATTTGGAATATGCTCTATATTTCCTTTTCACCTAAGTGTTGTTCCTATACAAACATTTGGTTTCACTGCACTTTTTTTTTTTTTCACTGATGCTGCCATTGGCCTGTGCAAAGCAAACTGTCCTTCCATTCTATGTAATTTTTGTTAAGAGCTGCTTAAAAGGTGCCCAATATGTAATGGTCATAGACACACTTTTTACTGGACTGATTTTTTGGATCTTCTGTTTCTAAAGCTTTCCTGTATTGTGGCCTTTAATGAACTATTAAAATTGTTTTTAAAAGTGCTGCTCAAATGTAAACTTAATTCTTGGAAAATGCACTGCTTAACCACTACCCCTTTCTGTATGAAAAATGTGGAAAATTACATCTTTGGAAGAAGTAATTTGAGGATTAAATACTATATACAAAATGCTTTGATGATTAAGCATCATGTAAGTATTATGTTGTTTTGTAGCATTAATTTAAACTCTATTTATTTGCATGTGTATGTGCCATTTTATACTCTCATTGTAGAAAAGATGTAAATGGAGACTTGAACTCCAGCTGAGTTGTTCCAGGATTTTAGCTGTTCAGACAGAGTTTCCTTCCACAATCATTCTCTGAGCCTGTGGCAGCAAGGTGAGGGACTGTAGAGCAAGTAGAATTTTAATGGCTATTCAGAATTAAAGCTTAGTAACATCAAGCAGGCAGGAGCTGCCAGGTCAGCCGCATTTCTAAAGCAGAACTTGAAAAAGATAAATTCAAAGCAGTGGAATTTAAGCATAGATATATGTGCTGCAATTTGCAAAATAACTCAGGAACTGCCATACAGTCCAGGAATTAAGATGTCCAATTAACTACTGCTGCAAAAATGATTCAGGATTCAATGGAAGTACTCAAAAAAGGGTTGTGGGGTTTTTTTTTTGTTTGTTTGTTTTTGTTTTGTTTTGTTTTGGGTTTTGGGGGGGGGTGTGGGTTTTTTTGGTTTTGGGTTTTTTGGGGGTTTTTTTTTGGTTGTTGGTTTTTGGGTTTTTTGGATGATTATCTGAAACATGTCTGAAGTATCTTGCTCTTTGTACTTCGTTCAATTGTAATGTGAGCTTTTTTAATTTACTTTCTCACAAACCTTTATATTTTTTCCCCCATTCCAATATGGGCGTGTTTATATAAATGTATGATTAGACTTAAGTTTCAGCAACAATTTATTTGTCACCTTTATCTGCAGGTCAGGACTGTCATATATTCACACCCCATTGTAGGGAGTATATGTATGTTTTGCTGCTTGACGTTCATTTCTTGCACCTGTGCAACCTTCTCTTTGATGTACATGTCATTTTCAGGAACTTTTAATCTTATTTTTAACGTATTGGGAAATATCTCATAGTCCTTACATAGACAACCCTGAAGACACTCTGACTTAACAACTGCAAGGATTTCAGGAAACTGTAAGGTAGAAAATGCCCTTGCAAAAGGACAGAACCACCGAAGACGTGAATCTTTAGAGTGTATATGGTAAAAGATGCTACAATCACAAAGGCACTGAAAATACCACAAAGCAGTTCTGCCCTCTGGTTTTTGTGGTTTGTTCACAGTTGTCTAGGTCACTGTTGCTGGCTATTTTGTTCTCTCTTCTTTAGTGGCAGTCCTTCTAGTCATCTCTTTCTAATCAAAATCTAATTGAAATTTAATTCATCCAGGTAGATGTCATTAAAATAGATTAATCTCTTTGCCAAGAAATTAAAACAAATTACTGTATTGTTCTTTTTAGTTCATCAAAATTATTTGGTCCAGAGTAAGTTTGTGTGATGCAACTGCAGACAAAACCACCCGTGATATGTGTGTGTGTATATTTATAAACACAATATATACTTATACGTATACACACACTCACAACTGGAAGCAGTGGACTAATTTTCCTGTAAATGGAAGCATCCATCTAATGTATTGGTATGTAAAATTGACGACTGAGAATCATTATTTGTTTGCCAGCTTCTATTTTTTCTGAGTTATATCCATTTGTCTTAAGAATGCTGGATGATGAAAAAGTTCCATTCAGCTCAATATCCCCTATCTGACACTGACAGAAAGCACATTCTTGGGAAATGACTTACACTGGCTCATAGTTTCTCCAAATTCAGTTCTGTACTTAATGACTTTGCTAATGAATAGAAAACTTGTGTACTCACAAGAAAACAGTTCAGGCAAAACCAGCTCTATAAATAACCTGAAAAAAAGTAAGCTGGGGACTGACTGCAAGAAGCCTAAACACTATTTATAAGGAAATAAGTTATTCTCTCCTTTGACTTCTGGATTTGCTGCCTTTTCATTGTGCTGCTATTTTTAGTGAAAATTAATGTCATCATAGCAACACATTTTATACACAAGTTTTAATGTTTTTGTTCTACAATTGCCAGATAGTTTTTTCTATTCAGATATGACCACCCCACAGAGGAGATTAAATTGTGTATTTGTTACTGTTTCTTCTTAATTTAAGTATTTAAGGCAGTACATTGAAAGATAGGGGAAATTACATGAGTAAAAAAGTTTCTTTCCTATACCTCTTAAAAAAAACCTACATGCAAAAATATGGGATCAGCTTAGTTGTAAGTAAATTTAAAATTGAGACCTGAGGAAAAAAATAGTCTAGGAAAAATATTTTTTGAAGCCATAATACCTGGGAAAGGTTGTAGAAGAAATCATAGTGAGCTAATACTCTTGAGTAATATACATGTCTGGCCAACATGATAGACACATACATCAGCTGTTAAAGCTAGAATTTTTGAAAATACAATTTTGTGGTATTTTACGAGCCAAGGAAAAGGTAATTAATATTTCAGCTTTTCCCACTACAGTATCACAGTTATTTTCTGCAGATAAAAATTTGTTCTAGTTATCAGTAATTTCTGATTATTTAATATTAAAACATGGCATAAGATAAGTGAATCTAAACCATCTGGATTGTGATAGCAAACTCTGAAAATATTTTTACTAATTGCAAAATTAGACTTTATGTTCTGTCAAACAGGACATAAAGTCTAATTTTGCAATTAGTATAAAGGACAAACTAGGAGCTCTGAAATTCTATAGAAATATAGCCATTTGCTAAATGTAAGAAAGGAAATCATACTCTACTGGAGTCAATCCAAATTAACTTTATTGATAGATACAGAGTAGATTAGGAATCTCAATTTGAAATCAGTCGTAAAGTGTCATTGGAGCAAAAGCAGAAGCATGAAAGGTTTGCATTTTTGATTGTATGTACACGCTTGATGAACTTACTTTTTTCACTAATGTCAGTGTAAAAAGCATAATTTAAAATTCTATAAGGAGTAGGTAATTGTAAATTCTGTAATTGTAGAGAGATTACATTGATGGACTTTGCAGTAGGAACAGGTTTGGATTTTTTGCAGCACCATCAAATATAATGCTTCAGATAGAAGAGTTCAGATTTTATAGATAGCCTCATTGCCTGATAAACATTTTTCCTGCATTCCAAAGGTAAATGCTTTCTCTGAATTGTCTGAATAGCATTAAAAAAAAAAAAAGCATCATAACCGCTGGCTTCGGCTGTATGAGACCAGCCTTGCCTGTCAAAAAAAGAAACATCTGGTTTTACTCAGTCTTGTACGACACCTTTGTGTTTGCATCTACAATGAATAGTGCTGAAAGTGAGCTGAGAAATGCATCTCTAAGTGCACCATTGTGGAGTTTTTTGATGATATAGGCAGAGTTACTGCTTGATTTTTTGAAAAGCCTTTTTTCCCCTAATTTGAGGTTTGTGTTAATGTGTCAACAGAGCAAAGGGATGTGAAATATGGTTGCTAGTGCGTTGTCTGCTGCCATTTTAGATACCCATGTTAGTAATCAAATGTCCTCTTGTTAGGTTATGTGTTTCAATCTGTTTATTAAATAGGAATTATTTTCTTATTAAATAGGAATTTAAATTAAATTCAATACTAAGGTTACTTCAAGAATCAGAGTGAAAATGGACAGGAATATTAATCAGTGTGTGTGCAGATAGGCTCCAGGACCTGTAACATCAAACTGAAGCAAAGATGGTACATAGCATTGCTGAAAAGTTTAATCCCTTCCTAATTAATTTAAAATAAAAGCTGTCCTTAAAAAGCTGTTTAAATATGGAAAACACAGAATTATAAGGAGGAATATTAAGAACACAAAAAAGGTCAAATTAAGTGTTTTTAAAGTCAGCATTTAAGATGTCATGGTTGATTTCTCAGAGCTCGTATTAGATCCCTGATCTGGAATGGTTTTGACAGGGATTGTACTAGACGAGCCATCTTTCATCTGTTAGCAATTAGGTTAAAGGGATTGGAAGAACTTACTTTAGGTTCTAGATGAAATGGATAAGATCTTAAATGTTTCCTAATGGAAACTGTCTGATTATATGCTGCAGGTCAGTCTGATTAAAGTGTACTAGGGATTGAAAGGGATAAGCACAAGTTTTTAAGTAGCTATTCTGCTTTCAAATTTTATATGTGTAAATGCAGTTTATTTATACCCATGTATGTTCATATTAAATATGGAAAAGCCAGGTTAATGTAATCCCTAGTTTGTCATCCATTGCAAAGAAGGATGTTTTAGTTCAAATTGCATTACATTTGCCTCAAATTACACTGTGGGTTGTGAAGGAGGCATGCACAAATTATTTTCCTATACTACTTCCTTGTGGCAACAAGCTGGTTGGTTTGATTTGCTATTTATAACCCCTCACCTCCCTGTACAGTACAGTTTCTAGGCCTCATTCTCCAGTGTCTTTTCTCATCTATAAGTAGGTTGACAAAGGAGGAAGAAAGAAGGCACTAAACGAAGAAATAACATATAGCACTAATTTTACATGTAAGTACCTACTGAGAAAGTTCTTAAGCAGAATCTCTTAATCTGTACTTGCCACAAGACCAGTGTAGCCAGTCAAACCAGGACATTTGCCAAAGTTTCATCTTAGCCTTGGAAACAATGTGAGCCATAAGCTTTCTATTTTGAATCTACTTTACATTATTTTCTGTCCTGAAATGTTCTTTCTGCCTCTCTGCAGCTGTGTGTTTTAATATATCATACTGTTTGGGTTGTATTGCACAAAGTATTTCCCTGTGCAGAAGAAATTTTTCAGCCCGTTCTCTTTGAGCCCGTTTCATGTTATTAAAATTATTCAGCAGCAGTTATTTACACATTCATTAAACCCAGTAAGGCCTGTTGTCACCTTTTTTGGGGGGGGTGGGGGGGGGGAGGGGGATCTAGGGGGTGTAATA